>JAAVUK010000285.1:0-58378 GCA_014899095.1 Fusarium buxicola
TGGGTGGGTTGGATGCTGCTGCAATGTTTGAGAGGAGGAGGTGGTGGTTTTGAAGAGAGAAAAGGGGGAGCCATCAAGCGAAAGTCGCACAATGAAGAAGAGGCTTGTGAGGTGTGAGAAGGCTAAATGCCAGGCAATAATTTGTTTCCGTTGGCTTCTATTGTTTCCACTTGTTTGAGGTTGGTTATGGTTATGGTAGTGATGCTCTCTAGTGATGTCGAATGCTGACGGGTTTCTCGCAGTGGCCGGCTTTGGCCACAACTCAACAGTCAAGGCATGACAGTGTTGCATTTCACGCCCAGCTCACTTTTCCTGAGGCCTTTTTAGGGGTTCTGGATCCCAAAGAGATAAACGCAAACGATTACTCTGCTGCTGCCTTGAAGCAAACAAGCGCTTCGAATCAGCTCCGCCCCTGGATTCCTCACCCTCTCACCCCTTTCTCTTCATTTACGCACGGAAAGCCTCTCCCGGAAAAGAACGAGAAGAACTATCTGCCTTTTTATTCATATTCCCACTTCAGACTCTAATCATCCCCTTTCTTTGCATCACAGCTATCCCAAACGAGTCGGCCGAGCTCATCGGAACGGTGCAGAAATGGCATCCCCAGCTCAAGACACCCCGGCCTTGATCATCGGGATCGATTTCGGCACCACGTATGTTCAGCAACCAACTCTACGCCATGCGCTTGCTGATTCTGCCTCCGCAAACAGGTATTCAGGAGTAGCCTGGTCGCGATCCGGCCGAACGGACCAGATCAAGCTCGTCACCAACTGGAAGAACTTGCGCAACTTTAACTCGGACAAAGAAAAAGTCCCCTCTTCAATTCACTATCGCCATATGGCCGACCACGACCCTGCTTGGGGCTATGCCGTTCCTCTGGAAGAATCCGTCCTGCGGTGGTTCAAACTCTTGATTGTCGACGAAAAGGATCTACCACAAAAGGTCCGAGGCTCGCCCCAGGTGCTCACTGCACGAGCTCTCATGCAGAAAGCGAACAAGACTCCTATCCAACTCGTCGGGGACTATCTACGCAAGGTATGGACGCACAGCCGGGAGAGTCTCGTCAGATCCATGGGCGAGCGCATGGTCAAGATCTCTCGCCTCCATGTTGTCGTGACTCTGCCTGCTATCTGGCCCCATTACGCTCGAGACAGAATGCAGGAGGCTTTGGAGCAGGCCGGTATCCTGGAGCCAACGCCTGCGGGGGAGACTACGCTCAGTTTCATCTCAGAGCCAGAGGCGGCTGCTCTGACTTGCCTCGAGGAGAATTCTGATCGGGCCGACGTCAAGGTATGGCTCGTTTGTTATACTTCGCGTTCAATGCTTACTCTTCTTAGGTTGGCGATCATTTCATTGTCTGCGATGCCGGCGGCGGTACTGTGGTACGTTCGATGTCCTTTACATCCTAAGTTTGGTATTATAGGAGTTGTGGCATGAATAACTACTCCCGTGTTTCATTTGCCCCTACTAGCCTGGTTATCTTCTCACAAGATCTTAGGATATCATCACATACACTGTTCTCAAATTGCATCCCCTGACAGTTCGTGAAAGCGTTAAAGGAGATGGTAAGCCTCTTCAACTCCAGGATCCCATGGCTTGACTGACAGTGGAGAACTAAGGCGATCTCTGCGGCGCCATGTTCCTCGACGAAAATTTCCTGGCCCTCCTCAAGCAGCTCATTCCCCGCGAGATTCAGTCGAAGATGCAAGATCGTGGAATGCGAAAGATCATGAACGATGAGTGGGAACACGGCATCAAGCCTTCGGTTTGTAAGGCGAGCACGAGCTGGGATATCCAGTTACCGTACGGCGGGATGGTCAACAACCGAAGTTATCCTCCGAAAGTCACCATCGACGCGTGAGTTTCTACCAATTATGTGGATTCCGTGTCGGTGTCGCACTGGGGCTGACTTTGGGTGCGTGAAGGTCCACGGTTCGCGAAACCGTATATCAGCCACTAGTTGCTAAGGTCCTGGCACTTGTTTCAGGACAGGTCAGCCAAGTGAAGATGCAGCATGGCAAGGTGCCCAAGGTATGTCCAAAGTAAACTTCTTATAGATTAGGAGTTTTCTGACTGACCAACCTGTTAGTTTATTATCCTTGTGGGCGGCTTTGGCAAGTCTCCGTACTTGTACGAGTGTCTTCGGGACACGGTGGGAAACAAGATCGAGGTCCTCCAGGATGATGGCGACGGACCGTGAGCTCTCTTCTATCCCTTGCCTCTTGACCCTGCTAATAGCACACAGTTGGACCGCTGTTATCCGTGGGGCTGTCCTTCATGGATTGGCGCAGAGCAAACTGACAGACTCCATCACTGTCGCGGTTGATTCACGCATCTCCCGATACAGTTACGGCACCTTGGTCAACATTCTCCCTTTCGACGAGAACGAGCACGACCCTAAAGACCGCGTCTATTGCTCGGCGCATCAAGAATTCCTCGCTGTTGAGCAGACTCAGTGGTTTATTGAGATCGTACGTCGGCCAATTCGAACGTTGAAAGGACTTCAACTGACACATTGCCCAGGGTGAGCCTGTCTCAACGTCTGTTCCAGTCTGTTCCAGTTTCTGGCAGGATTTGACCAGCCCGACCGAAGACATCCAAGTCGACATTGTCATATCCGATGCCGCCAAGCCTCCCAGTTGGAAAGATCGAACAGTGAAGTCGATGTGTGTCATCAAGGCTTCTCGATTCCCCAACTGGAACGAGCTGCCCGTTTGGACGAACAAAGACGGCCATGTATACCGTCGCATCACGTACGACCTGAAAATGATCAGTGATGGATCATCGCTCGACTTCACAGTTTGCTACAAGGGCCGGCGTCTCGGTTCTCAGAGTGTCTCATTCGACTCCGCCAGTGATAACAGGGACCCTGACAGCGCGGAGGTACCCTCCAGAGCAGGGCTCGAGGTGAAGATGCCCTATTCTGATGCCGATTATGTCGAGGGCTACGACAGTGACGGTGAATATGTGGACGATTAGAGTGGCGACGGAAAAGAAACTGGTGCTGACCCAGAACGTGCCTCGGTTGGCCGTCGACACTCTTTGACGGTCTAGGTAGTCGTTGACGAGGCAAAACACTCATGTTGCTGTAATAAGCGGGAAATCATTTGCTGCGACATCTTCCTAGTAGCTTCTTATGATAATAGACGAATGATTATCTATAAATTCCACCATCTTTACCTTGAAATCACAGAGTTGCTGAGTTCCGAAGGATAACTCTGCCTGAACGAAGTCCCGAATCCCCATTGCCCTAAAGCAGCTCTCACAACATATACCAGAAGAAGACCACTATTTGCCACCGAAGAAAGCAATTTGGCGCAGTGGAAGCGCGCCGGGCTCATAACCCGGAGGTCGCACGATCGAAACGTGCAATTGCTACGGTTCTATTTTTTTGCCTTTTTTTGATGCATCTTCCTTCCCCTTTGAAGAATGGTTTGCTTTTCTGTCCTGGTCTGATCTTCAACTTGGAGCTGCTCCGGAGGCGTCCGGCTATGCATCCGCTGAATTCCCTTTTTGGGCCACCGTGGGGCCGCCAATACGGAGCTGGTATCATGAGAGTTGCGGTGGGAGGGCCTGGGACGACGGCAGTACGCGGCTGTACGCCTATAGTATTCATTACTCTTCTGAGCTCAGACGAGCTAGGTATTCCTTAAAAGATGCTCCTTATTACTCCGCAAGGGTGTTTTTCGACTCGACCGCCGTCGGACCAGTCAGCCAGAGTACTTAGTCCGCCCCGTTGACTCGGCCGATGGAATACGTAGCTGGACGGTCTTGTGTGCTCAACAAAGGGTCTTCAAACGTTATGCAGGGTAAGCGCTAAGCTGGTGTTGAGCCTTAATTGTTTGTCATCTCGCTCCGCTTATCTCGCTGATTGTCTTGGCAGTTATGTCCGGTTGTTCGGCCGAACAACTGAGTTGATGACTCTTGAGAGCATGAACTCAATACCGGAGTTTGCGTATTGATATTTTTGCGCTAAGCCCTGTCTCTTCCCTGACACTGGTTTATTAGGTTTCCAGGGTATTATGAATCACACCGAATCACACCGAATCATACTGTACCGATGGTGAGTGTAGATCAAAGTTCCACATTGGGCACAGCAAAAGATTCGGTCATATGTACGCTGTGACATGTAAGACCTAACGTTCGACGGCCGCGCTATGCTTACCTTGTCCTAAGTCCGATAAAGCAAAAGGATCTTCATGTTCGGGCTGATTCCGTCAAAGTGTACGAAGTGGGTCTTTATCTCAGATCCCGAGTCAGAATCTCCCACATCGCAACGCCTCATACATCACTGGTCAACAGGTTTCGGAGACAAGAGCTAAACACCGTTTGGATGCTAGTCTAGTTACACAGAAGGGATGCTTGATAATCACTCTCTTGCTTAGTGTCCAACCTCCTCTGCACACCCCTTCGGGTACATACGTTACTTCATATCATTGATTAAAAAAATGCGTGCTGACTTGAGATGGCTATAAAACCACTGCATCCGGAACGTGGCTCTGTGACCTTAGTGAGCCTTAACTCTAGAAGTCTCTTTCGTACTGAATTTCTATATTACAAAAACAGTTTCACGATACTAGAGCACGTTTGATGGAAGTCTCATTCTCAAGGAGAACACAACACAGATTTCATTGAGAGCCTTGCTAGGCCAGACCACGGTCAGCGGTCAACATGCTGGGCAACACTGTGGATGGCGATGCTCTTCGCCGGACGGAATCGTCTATGCGGCAGCAAGAGCCTCAACCCCCCGTTGAACATGGACATCGCCGAAACGATACAGGTAGCGATGCCTCCGAGACAGACGTCCCTCATGAAGGCAAATGGGGTGAACGTGGCCAAGAAGATATCACGGAACAGGAAGCGATGCACCAGTTCGAGTCGCTCCGGCATAATCTGATGAGCCTGCACAAAACGAGAACTGCAGAGTCACATACCAGCAAAGCACTCACGAGCAGGAGAGCAAGTCATGCTGCTGCCCGTGTCCCCTCGGGAAGACAAGGCGAGCGCGCCGAGGACGACGATTCCAAAACCGACGTCGAGGCCGGCGGTGATGGCGACGACGGTGATTTCCAGCTCGGCCAATTCATGCGGGAAGGACACTTTGAAAAACGGTCCGAGGAAGGTTCCCTGAAGCGAGTTGGAGTTGTATACGAAAACTTGACTGTCAAGGGCATCGGAAGCACAACATCCCTCGTCCGGACCGTCCCGGACGCCATCATCGGCACCTTCGGCCCTGACCTCTTCCGTTTACTTTCCCAATTTGTACCCGCTTTCCGTTTCCGGCAACCGCCCACCCGGACTCTAATCAGCGACTTTACCGGCTGTGTCCGAGATGGCGAGATGATGCTTGTTCTTGGCCGTCCAGGTGCTGGCTGCAGTACGTTTTTGAAAGCAATCAGCAACAGTCGCGAATCGTTCGCGGCGGTCGAGGGAGACGTCTCCTATAGCGGTATCCCTGCGGACGAGCAGAAGAAGCATTATCGAGGCGAGGTCAACTACAACGGCGAAGATGACATCCACTTTGCTACTCTCAGCGTGTGGAAGACCCTGGCCTTCGCCCTGATGAACAAAACCAAGACGAAGGAGAAGGCAGATATTCCTGTTATTGTCGACGCTCTCATGAAGATGTTTGGTATCAGTCACACCAGGGATACCGTGGTCGGCGATGACTTCACTCGTGGTGCTTCTGGAGGTGAGCGGAAACGAGTCTCTATCGCAGAGACTCTAGCCTCCAAGTCTACCGTCATTGCCTGGGACAACTCTACTCGCGGGCTTGATGCGTCTACCGCCTTGGACTATGCGCGGTCTCTTCGAATCATGACGGATATCAGCAACCGAACGACCCTCGTCACCCTGTATCAAGCCGGCGAGGGTATCTACGAGCTCATGGATAAGGTCTTGGTCATTGATCAAGGCAGGCAGATCTTCTCGGGACCTGCAAGCAAGGCCAAGCAGTACTTCATCGACCTAGGTTTTGAATGCCCGGAGCGCCAGACTACGGCCGACTTCTTGACTGCCGTCACGGATCCGGTCGAACGCCGGTTCCGGCCCGGGTTCGAGCACCGGGCCCCCCGGACCCCGGAGGAGCTGGAATCGGCCTTCCGCAACTCGCCAAACTACCAGCATCTCCTGGCCGATGTCGCCGCTTACAAGGAATCTCTGCATCGGTCGGATTACCAGGACGCAAAGCGATTCCAGGGCGCCGTGCAGGAGTCCAAGTCCAAGCACGTCTCTGATAAGTCTCCTTACACCATCTCCTTCCCGCGCCAGGTCATCGCTTGCACTCGGCGGGAGGCCTGGCTGCTCTTCGGCAATCCAACGACTCTGTGGACGAAACTCTTTACCATCGTCTCGAACGGCCTGATTGTGGGCTCACTCTTCCACGGGCAATCAGCTGATACACAGGGTGTCTTCAGTCGCGGCGGTACCATCTTCTTCTCCATTCTCTTCCTGGGCTGGCTTCAGCTCTCTGAACTCATGACAGCCGTATCCGGACGTGCCGTTGTCGCACGCCATCGTGACTATGCCTTCTACCGCCCGTCTGCAGTCTCTCTCGCTCGAGTATTGCTCGACTTCCCCGTCATCGCCGTCCAGGTTTGCATCTTTGGCCTCATCATGTACTTCATGACGGGCCTCGACGTCGATGCATCAAAATTCTGGATCTACATGCTCTTCGTTTATACCACAACCATCATGGTTACGGCACTGTATCGCATGTTCGCCAGCTTATCCCCCGAGATCAATACCGCTGTGCGGTTCTCCGGTATCTCGCTGAATCTACTGATCATCTACACTGGATACGTGATTCCAAAGACTCAGCTGCTGAAGGATTACATCTGGTTTGGTTGGATATACTGGATCAACCCCATCAGCTACAGCTTCGAGGCCGTCCTATCGAACGAACTATCGAATCGAGTCATAGACTGCGCACCTGAACAGCTCATCCCTCGGGGACCAGGAATTGATCCGGCGTATCAAGGCTGTGCTATCAGTGGAGCATCGGTCAACCAGCGGCAGGTTACGGGAAGCGACTATTTGCAGGCAACCTACAACTACAGTCGCTCGAACCTGTGGCGGAACTTTGGTGTTGTGATTGCCTTTGCTGTTCTCTACATGACAGTCACGGTGATCGCTACAGAAATGGTCAGCTTCGCGGGAGGAGGCGGCGGCGCCTTGATCTTCAAGAAGAGTCGCAAGGCCAAGGATCAAGCACGCAAGGGGGCGGCTCCGGAGGACGCTGAGAAGGTCGCTGGGGTTGCCGACAGAACGGGCTCATCTTCCACTGTCTTGGCTACTTCCAGCCCTGCCGCCGACGCCTCGGACGAGCCCCTCGAGCGAATCACTGACAGCGATTCTATCTTCACGTGGCGAGACGTCAACTACAGCGTTCCCTACATGGGCGGAGAGAAGAAGCTGCTCAACAATGTCAGCGGATATGCCAAGCCGGGGGTTATGGTTGCCCTCATGGGAGCTTCAGGCGCTGGCAAGACGACGCTCCTCAATACCCTGTCACAACGTCAGAGCGTTGGTGTCGTGTCGGGCGAGATGCTTGTGGATGGACGTCCTCTCAATGCAGATTTCCAGAGAAATACAGGATTCTGTCTTCAAGGTGACATTCACGACACGACTCAAACTGTCCGAGAGGCCCTCGAATTCTCTGCTATCTTGCGACAGGACGCGTCTATCAGTCGCGCGGACAAGGTTGCGTATGTGGACAAGATTATCGATCTACTCGAACTCCACGATCTGGAGGACGCTGTCATCATGTCCCTTGGCGTGGAGCAGCGCAAACGCTTGACAATCGGTGTCGAACTCGCGGCCAAGCCCTCTCTTCTTCTGTTCCTCGATGAACCGACCTCTGGTCTGGACTCTCAGTCAGCGTATTCGATTGTCCGCTTCCTCAGGAAGCTAAGCCGTGCCGGCCAGGCTATCATCTGCACCATCCATCAGCCGAGCTCCGTCCTCATACAGCAGTTTGACATGGTCCTCGCCTTGAACCCAGGAGGTAATACGTTCTACTTTGGCTCTATGGGTGAAAACGGACAAGATGTCATCAAGTACTTCGCCGATCGCGGCGCTGTCTGCCCGCCCAACAAGAACATCGCCGAATTCGTCCTCGAGACTGCCGCCCGTCCTCACAAGCGACCTGACGGGACCAAGATTGACTGGAACGAGGAGTGGGCTCAGAGCGAAGAAGCTCAACGAGTACTTGAGGAGATCGATGGTCTGAAGCGAGTCAGAAGCTCTGCTACACAAGGACGGGAAGACACAGCAAAGGACCATGCTGAATTCGCAGCCTCAACTTGGCTCCAGTCTGTCGAGTTGACCAAGCGCATGTTCAGGCAGCATTGGCGGGACCCTTCCTATATCTACGGCAAGCTTTTTGTCGCAGTCGTCGTTGGCATCTTCAACGGATTCACGTTCTGGAAGCTTGGAAACACGCTGCAGGACATGCAGAACCGCATGTTTACCTGCTTCCTGATCCTGACGATCCCTCCCACAATTGTCAACGGCGTGCTGCCCAAGTTCTTCACAAATATGGCCCTGTGGCAGGCCCGAGAGTATCCTTCTCGAATCTATGGATGGTTTGCCTTCTGCACTGCAAACATTGTTGCTGATATCCCTGCCGCTATCGTGTCGGCCGTTCTATACTGGGTGCTTTGGTACTGGCCGACTGGATTGCCCACCGAGAGCTCGGTTTCTGGGTATACCTTCTTGATGACGCTCCTCATGTTCCTTTTCATGACTAGCTGGGGCCAGTGGATCTGCGCGTTTGCACCCAGCTTCACCGTCATCTCCAACGTGAGTTTGAAGCCTTCTCCCCCTGCCTTGTTGATAGGATGCTAACGCTTACCAGGTCCTTCCATTCTTCTTCGTCATGTTCACCTTGTTCAACGGAGTCGTTCGTCCTTATTCCATGCTTCCAGTGTTCTGGAAGTACTGGATGTACTATGTGAATCCGTCTACGTACTGGATCGGGGGCATGCTCGCAGCCACTCTTGATGGCACTCGGGTTGAATGTGCTCCTAAGGAGACGGCCAAGTTTGATGCCCCTCCGAATCAAACGTGTCAGGAATACGCTGGGGCTTTCACAAAGTCTGCAGGAGGTTATCTGCTTAACCCTGATGCCACGAGTGGTTGCCAGTATTGCCCGTACAGCTCTGGCAACCAGTACCTCCAGTCGCTCAACATTGATGCGAGTGACAAGTGGAGAGGTAATTCGCTACATTTCCAGGCTCTAGCAATCACAATACTAACATCGGGAATAGACTTCGGCATCTTCCTCGCGTTCTGTGTGTCCAACTGGATGCTCGTGTATTTCTTCATCTACACAGTCCGTGTTCGAGGCTGGGGCTTTGGCCTAGGCTATGTGTTTGGCGGATTGGGCAACCTGGTAGATATGGCCAAGAAACCATTTCAGCGGAAGAAGGAGTGATAAGGAACAAGATGTCATTAGCGAGTAGATATTCTGAGTCAAGAAGTTCAGGGGTTGGGGGGCTAGGAACGGGATCTTAGAGATAATGTGGGGGATGGAATTAAGGCTGGAGTTCTAAAAGAAAATCGTTGACCTAACTTTATACCGTTAAATGTCTACAATCTCACAACCATCGTATTAGGGGGGTACCTACGAAGCTTTATAAATGATTTAATACCTTTATTCAAGGCTCAGGCAAGGCGTAGCCTAAGACTTGGACAGCTATTTTGCATGTGTGCACTGGGACTTATTAGAGCATGATCAGCTTTAAACGCCGTAACTCCTCTGGCGGCAAAAAAGTCTGGTGCTTTCTGAAAAGGAAGTTTCGCGACTTTGTAATAAAGGTCACAACAAGACATCAGACAGAATAAGTGATGGGATAGACAGAGCAAAGGAGTTTATTTTGATAAACCAAAAAATAGAACCGTAGCAATTGCACGTTTCGATCGTGCGACCTCCGGGTTATGAGCCCGGCGCGCTTCCACTGCGCCAAATTGCTTTCTTCGGTGAGAAAGTTGAGCCTTATTATCGTACTGGTGGGTATGAGCAACTGGCTCACAACCCTCACTGGCCCGACATGAGGACTTTACTAGGGTACGCAAAGATCAAATATCTGCTGTCATCAGATGAGATCACCTAAGATGCAAACCATATGTATGACTCACCAGGGGCAATTTGTTCGTCTCGTGCCTTTGTCTATTCTTGTCTTTCCATAGGGTCTTGTAGGTCTTCAGGTTCGCATGTAGACTAGACTACGAATGGCTCATGGTCCTCGGTCACTATAGATATCACACGTCGGAAACGTTGCACACGCACTGAATACAATCTCCTTCTCTGCATCTTACATTGATACTCTGACACTCGCTTTATGCATGTTTTTATGGTTCTCCTCCTACTCTAACGTAGTACTTCCACTCCCCCCGTCTTCCCTGGCCATAGATTGTGCTCGTATCTCATGCATCGTGATCCACGCCCTGCAGACAACAATACGCTCATCAAAGCTGTAACCGTCAGCATCTCCAATCTTTGTGATCATTGGCGAGATCTGTAGCTCGACCGCAAGTTCTCCTTCAGGGTTTCCTCTGGTAAATCGGACGTCTACATAATCCTCATCGTATTCTTCCGGCAAGCGGGTTGCAACAAAGAACGCTCTCGACTTCAGGAAGATGATGTTGAGGATTACAGCTGCGCGAACGATTCCCGTCAAACGACGTCCCATATTCGCCTCCTGATCAGGATCTGCAAAGATGGAGAGATCGTTCTTAAGGCTGTCGACAACCCGAGTGAAGCTGTCTCTGTTCTCAGCAGTGGGGGACTTGACCAGAAACTCAGCGGTATGAGCTTTGATGGGACTGAGTTCCTGCTTGCCGTCAAAATCAACCACTGGCGACAGTCAGTGAGAATCCAACGATGGGGATATCTTGCAGCTGTACGTACTTGCGATATCCAAGCAAAATTCATGGAATGCTTGGCCTGCAGGTCCTCCCCAAACGTTTGCTTCTGCCTTGAAAATCTCGTGGTAGAGACGATCCCAGATGTACTTCTGAAGGTAAAAAGCTGCTAGCCCAGGGCATTTCTTGTGGTTCTTCCTGAGAGTACCAAGTTCTTGGCAGTTTGCCTCCTTTGGAGCTCTTACACCGTGAGGGTCTTGGATGAGGACCTGGAGGGTAAAGTTTTGAATCTCGTAAGCGAGCTTTAGCCACTCGCGCTCTATTTCATCGTCTGTCAACTTGTTGGGGAGTTTGGTGTGTTGGTCTCTTTCATCCAGCACCTTGACCATCTCCCGTTTTAGCTCGTCGTTGAAGGCCTGAACTTCCTGATACTTGGCATCGAGTGTGTCAAAAGAAGCGCGAAGATGTCTCTCCTTCTGGAGGGTGACATCAAGCTTTTCCTTGCATTTCTTCAACTGGCCCTGTGCTTTTTGCGAATTCAAGGCTTCCTGTAGCTGTTTCTCCAGGGAGTCGATCTTTGCTCTCGCAGCTTCCAGATCCAACCGGGTTTGTACACTCTCGAGAGAGCGATCTACCTGCTCTCGCATAAAAACAAGGTCCTCCTTCGTTCTTTGGAGATTCACGCCCGAATTTGAGACTGTCAGCGATGAAGCCTCTACCTGTGAAGGAGCCGCGGTCGGTAATGGAGCCGCCTGTTGGGGATCGATCCGATAGGGAGCTGCTCCCTGGTCGGGGTGCTTTTTATTTGCGGTGATGACAATTGTGCGAGGCTTTTTTGCCGGCGACTCATCGCGGCCGTTGGTGTTCCGCTTGTTGGATGAAGAGGCCGAGGTGGTTGACTGCAATTTGTTCTTGGGGATCGCGTAAATGGATGAGTTGGAGCTCGAGCCGGAGCTCTCATAGCCGCTCTCGTCCCCTCTGGCAGTGCGGCGAGTAGTTGGAGGCGGCGTTTCCGATGGTTGTTGGGAGCTTTTGTCGTTCGAGTCGTCGATTTCCATCATTTTTGCTGGCGTGGCCGCTCGAGGGCGCAGTCCGCGTCGTGAAGAGGGAGGCGGCGAGGCCATGACGCCACAGTTCGTTGTTCTCGGAGTGTAGCACAGGAGCAAGGTGAGAGTGAACAGAAGAAGCGAGGTGTATTGGGGGAGAGGGAAGAGAGAGGGAGGAGAGGAGAGGAGAGGAAGAAGTTGTTGACATTGATGGCACGAGCGGTCACTGGCAGCAAACAACAAACATTTAGGTGCTTGGGAACTCGCAGTGACGCACTGTCAGCAGACAAAAGGCCTAAGAGATGAATATTTATTGGGTAATTTGGCAAGTACAGTATGAAGCTTTGGATTATTTTAGGTAAGTGTTCTCAAATCTCCTACAATTCTTACAACACCACCTATATAGGTACCTTAAGGAAACGCCAATGGGCTCGTTCTAAGGTATTCTTCCTACTAGGTAAGGTATTCATGCGCGTCAAGACTTGCCACAATCCTCTTTGCTCAATTCAAGAAAGTACTCTAGTTGCTAAGTTTACGAGGTGAAAGCCATCCGCTTCCAATGTGCTTATTTTGCAACTGTCGTTTTTAATGCTGCCAGCACGAAGGCTCGTGCATGTAAGAGGGATGCACATGGGATGGCTTAAAGAAAGTGATTATGATGTAACATTCATCCATGTACCGCAAGTCTTGTCGTCATGTCGGCGTTCTTCTTGACAGCTTGTAGGTCGGTCTGAAGCTGTAGGATAGCGTCTTGAATGCCAGTTGATTATATGTTAGATTTGCTCGTCGCTTGGAAGGAATGATAAACATGCCAGGAACGGAAGCGTCTACGAGGGCCTTGCCATCTGGGTTGCCCTTGTCGTCCGAACGATGGACCTTGTTTGTTGTGGGGGGTATCGCCATATTTGATTGAACCCGTTCGAAGTAACAGCGAGTTCGCTGCCAGTGCCGGTGCCATTCTCAAGAATACGACTACACGGCAAAGGAGTTCTGGTTCTTTACGAATCACTGAATCTATGATGATAAGTGCAGAGTTACAAAAAGCTATGTAGATACTCACGTAGTATATACATGTATACAACCAGGCCTGAAAGTGAGAACCTACCTGTTGGAGCTCTGTACCAGACTAAGGGCCGCGACAGTGTAGATGAATCATAAAGGAAAAAGAGACAAGTGAGCAGAGACGGCTTGAGGAGAAGATAAGGGATTATTCGGGGAATATATTCGCTTGGTGAGAATGGGGACTGGTACAACGGAGTAGTGCGGGACGTTGATGCACAATATGCTTCTCTAGAGCTCGCTTCTAGAGGAGCAAATCCTCCACCAGAATGAAAGTAGAAGAAGCAAATGCTTTCCCGAAAGAATGAATGGTTGCACTCAGAGGTGTTTTGGCTCGACTCGAGCCTGTGTATCTATGGGATAACAATAGTCATATACTTGTGGATATGTTGATATAAGGAGGGGGAGAAAGGAGATGTTCAGAAGAAGAAAAAGGTTGAATTATTTTAGGCTTTAGAAGATTCCATAGACAGCAGGTAAACGACAGTGAATCAATGCCTACCTATAGAAGCATGTCTTGTATTCTTGTATACTCCGTATAATTAGCTTACTTGCTCAAAAGGGGATATCTAACCGACATGTACAAAATCCATCGCTCGAGTCCCATGTCATCATCAAGTTCATTCCATCATCTCAAGCTCCTTTCGTAATCCATATTCGACCACCGTCTCTCAAGAGCAAGACCGTATCCATTACCGACATCAATTATCGTCGTACATCTTCATTAGGCCTGCCTTGATGTTTGTCATCTGGTTCCGGTACATGCGCTCTCGATTCTCAAGTGCCGTGATACGTTCTTGCATGACAGAGATCTTTTCATCCCTGGCCTTAAGCGTCGCCCGCGCAGAATCCCGACCAAGAAGGATTCCTTTGCTTCGCCGGGCGGCCGTGGCCAGGGTGTTCTGTACGGAGCACAGAACCCCAGGATCGACCTTTTGGCCCTGGAGGAGACTCATCACCTCATCCGTCACGTCGTAACTGGTATCAGGCGGGCTGCTAGAGGGGGCTGCCAGCAACCCAGCTGGGGTCTTCGAAGGTGTCGTGTTGGCTGACATAGTGGCGGGCGGCAAGGTTGCCGAGTGGCATGAGGGTGTGTCCTCGAACGAGACTTGCTTCTGCCGCTTACTCTCACTGGCTGGGAAGAGAGTGCGAGAGACAGACGGGGTCGGCAGACCACTAACAGCATCTGCTGAGCGAGTGTTGGCTGGAGTAGCGTATCGTCTCTGGTTCGCGGCCTTCTCGGCGCTTTTGTCCGCAATGGTAGCCAGCTGCCTCTCCTCGTCCGACCCTAGATCGCTAAACTCGTCCTCATCCTCCTCAAATACGTCCCGTCTTCTCTTAGTCGACCCGCGACTTGGGGTTTCCATCCCTCCCACTAGGGGGGCGGTTGGCTTTGACAGACCTGTGTCCCGAGCCGTAGTTGACTTTGGCATCGGGGTGTCCGGCTCAGGTTCTTCGCCGGAGTCCGTGGTGTCGCCGGAGCATGTGTCACTCTGGCGTCGACTGGGGGTTACCTGATATCCGTAGGATACAAGTGATTGTTGTGTCAACGCCGGCGTCTTGGGTCGCGGAGGTTCAGCGTGCTCTTCCGCGGAATTGAGCCCGGTCTCACGGGTCTTGGCCTCGGTCCACCAGAGGAAGAACCCGCAGTCGTCACACTTCCAGTAGAAGCGACCCTTGTTTGGACCCTTTTTGGTCTCGCGAAGGCTGGCTTTGTTACGCGGTTCACAATTACCTGTTGAGAATGTTAGATGTCTGCTTGAGAGCAGAATAGTTGAGGCCTACACCACCAATGCCCGTCACTAAAACGGCCTTTGTGCAGACGTTTCTTGGTTGATCTCGGCGTTTCGGGCTCCTGCTGCTGTGGTGCCTCGAGACTCTTCCGCCGAGGCGTCGAGACCATGGTCTGATCGGACGACGGTCAAGCTTGTGGAGATTGAGTATAGCAACGATGGAAAATATCAAGAGGTTAATAAATATGGTGGACGTTGGAGTAGCGGGAGCTGCCGCGCGGGTACGGATACCATCAAGATACTGTAACATGCGGGGGAGGCTGGTGACGGTTGGCGTTGGCTGGGCAGCTCAAGCCTCAAGTCAAGTGAGGGAAAATTGAGAGGCTGGGGGTGCAGCCGCCTGAGTGGCTGTCAGAGGCAGATGTACAGCCACATTTGTTTCATAGTTCAGTCAAGAATTGAAGACAACTCCAGTGGTTAACTGTCAATTGAGAGCTGGTCCAACTCCCAATGTTGATCCGGCCTAATCTAGTCCGGGCATTTGACGTCAATGTGCTTTCGCCTGCTAAATCACGACAAGACGCCCTTGGTACACTGATTGCTTGGTCGTCAGCTTGTTACTGTAGAACCATCAAGGACATGGAATGCTTGAAACAAGCAGACTGGCCTGCCATGCTAATTGGCAGGAAACTCGACGGTAGGGCAGGGTAAGACATATCTATCCGAATAATCAATCTCATCTCATCTGCCAGCTTGCAGGGAACCTCGCGGCATAGGACCTGCTTAGAGAACCGTTATTAAAGTCACATGGGTACGCGTCTAATACCCGACTCGTCCCGATCCTTCCCTTGATTGATGAAGCTCTCCCGTCCCTAAGAACGTGGCTCCGTAGCACCTTCCCCTAGCCAGGTGGGTAGCCAAAAATAATCGAGTTACCTTAATCTCCAGCATCTTAAGGTATCCTCCCTGTTTCCAACTCTTTTTTCTTCTTCTTTCCAATCCTCACCCGCCTTCATTCCTTTCTTCTTTTTCTGTTCCCTTTTTATCCTCATATCCTTTTCTCCTCCCCAACCGGCTTCGATTGCCCAATTGCTCCTGGTCTGCGCCCGTCACCGCCCCCCGTGTGGTCGCCAGCTCACGCCTCCTGCCAGTTCGCCTCCTGCCAGTTCAGCAGCTCTCAGCTCCCGTCGACGTCACCCAATGGCTGCACGCATGCCCCTCCTGCCCGGGCGCTTTGTCGCTTCCCGCCTGTCCCCTCGAGCTTCATCCTCGTCACCTTCCCTGTCCGTCCCGCGCGGGTTTCGTCCCGCTCAACACCGCCGTCCTTATTCGTCTCAGCCGCCGAAGCGCAACGATAACGTCAAGTTCTGGCCGTTCCTCGTTGTTATCGGCGTAGGATCCCTCGGTTACATGGGCCTTGTCAACCGTCGCATAGGTGAGCTCGAAAGTCCAGTTCGCAATGAGGACTGGGTGGGTATAGCTATGGGACGATCCTCCGAATCATTGGTCGATGCGGCCGACGGACGACCTTTTGGCCTGCGTTATGTTTCGCGGACGTTCTGTGACGACCCTTAAGTTATGCCCACCGCCATCTCGCGGTCCTTGGGAACCTTCCTCAACTTTCCTCCCAAGCTTCACCAACTGACTGCCTCTCTCTGCAGACATGCCTGTCCAACACCAACCCCAACTCGAAGCGCCCGAGTCCCCCGCTGGACAGCTTCCCCAGGCCGCGAAGCCTACTCCCACCTTCAGTTCCAACGATGTGACTGTCGTCTTCGTCCTCGGTGGTCCTGGCGCCGGCAAGGGAACCCAGTGCTCGAAGCTCGTCTCGGAGTATGGCTTTACTCATCTTTCCGCCGGTGACTTGCTGCGCGCTGAGCAACAGCGCCCCGGCTCTCAGTTTGGCGAGCTGATCAAGGACTACATCAAGAACGGCCTCATCGTCCCCATGGAGGTTACCATTGCGCTGCTCGAGAACGCCATGACTGATGTCCTTCAGAAGTCTGGCTCCAACAAGGGCCGCTTCCTGATCGATGGTTTCCCCCGCAAGATGGACCAGGCTGTCAAATTCGAGGAGACTGTCTGCCCCGCCAAGATGGTACTCTTCTTCGACTGTCCTGAGGAGGTTATGGAGTCGCGTCTCCTCGAGCGCGGTAAGACCAGCGGCCGATCAGACGACAACGCCGAGAGTATCCGCAAGCGCTTCCACACCTTCATCGAGACCAGCATGCCTGTTGTCGACCACTATGACAAGGAGGGCAAGGTTGTCAAGGTGGATGCCACTCCTACACCCAACGAAGTCTTTGCCACAACTCAGAAGATGATTGTTGAGCGTTTGGGTCCCAACTTTGAGAAATAGCCTTGCATAAACCGCACTCTCACATGCACGGGGGGCACCGTCTCGCATGGAGGAGCAATCCCAGGGAATTTGGGACTGTAGAGGGGTTTGAAAATTACTTAACCTATAGAACTGGAAGGTGGTGGACTTACAGGATCGCATTGTGGCCAAACACTGGCTTTTCTTTTATTACTCTCCTTTTGACCTGTTCTCCCTACTTGTACTCCTACTTCAATTTTGTATAATCCACACCGAATGACCACGTCGCCAAGAATAGGGGGTGGCAGATGGATATAAGAACCGGAAATGGAAGTCGTTACAAAGACAACTCGCCAAAGTACGCCAACATCATATGAACACTTCAACGTCGCATGTGCTTCTTGTCAACTGGCGTTCACTTTTGATTCTATGTATCGGAAGAGGAGTACCGCGACACCATCTCCCGCTCAATGCTGGGAGTAGAAGACCAATATGCTCATGAAACCGGCTACGCCATTCGCAACCCTTCGTTCGCTGGATTTCTCATGTGCCCAACGATGTATTAACACAAAGCAGGTATCAAAATACCCCCATTCCCAAAAACCCCCCTTTGACCTCCCCACGGCGTCTCTAAATCATGTTTTTTTTTCGTATCCCATTCGTGTTTCCCATCTCTAGTCGTCATTTTCCGCCCGCTCCCGCTGTGGCTCACGGGGCTCACGGGGCTCACGGGGCTCTCGCTGCTCTCTGGGCTGGCCCATACGACGGCGTTCGCCCGGGTTGCCGCTCATGCTGGCATTGGTGACCTTGCGCTCTAGCTCCTGCATCTCGCGCTCCTTCTGGGCCTTTGCGTTGGCCTGCTCCTGGCGCAGGACGTCGAGGACGTTCTGCAGCGTCGACCGCCAGTGGTCGACGCGGGTGGCCAGCTCCTGGTACTGCTTCTGGCCGAAGACGCGGTACGTCACCTTGTGAACAAGGAACTTCTGGCGCTGCTGCGAGAGCTTGCCCTCGACGAGGCCGGCGCGGATCACGTCGATGGCCCACATCTCGATCTCCTCTGAGGGGATCTGAAGGGCCTTGATAATCTTGGAGTACTCAATCTCGCGGCTGGGGGTTGCGGCCGCGAGGCTGGCAAAGGTGAGGAGGCGCATCTTGCGGTGGAGCTTCTCGTGGTCCAGCTTCTCCTTCTCAACCCAGCCCTCGTGCTCCTCGTTGAAGTCGTTGTAGTCCTCGAGATCCTGCTCCGCAACGATGTCGAGAAGTTGCGAGTAGACGGGGTGGGAGTCGCTGAGCGCCTGCACGCTGGGGATGCCCCGCAGGTCTTGGAAGTGGAAGTGGTTGTTGGAGAGGAGGGACATCTTGACGGCGCGGAGGGATAATCGCTGAGCCTCCTCGGAAGAAATAGCATCCCCGTCGAATGTGCGCAGAGCCTTAATGATGTACTCGTAGCCTTGCCTGGATGGGTTCATTAGCAGGTGACTAAGATTATGGAAAACGATTGCAAGCATGCAAGGTTGAACCACTGCCTCCAAATAATGCCATAAACGGGTTTGTTCCTGAGCCAATAGTCCACCACATAGAAGAGATAAAGGTTGACCTGGCAATGCCGCATCGTAGGGGACAACTCACGACTCCTCACCGGCCTCCAGGGCCACCTCAGCAACCTCCTCATAGATCTTGCGCTGGAAGTCCTCATCGGTACCCCAGGAGGCGAGCCACTCGGGCAGCTTGTCTAGATACGTCCGCAGGCTGTTATACATGCCATGCGACCGCAGGAACTTGAGAATCTCCATAAAGACGCGGGCTCGGACGGGGTCGGTGGGGTCGAGCAGGTTGAAAACGGTGGTCAGGGCATTGAGCGACAGGCCGGCGCCGTGGACGGGAGAGTTGAGGAGGGGCTTGGCGAAGGTACTGCAGAGGGTGGGCAGGTACTTCTTGGGGTCGGATGACTGCAGTACCAAGTGGATCATGAGGTTGGAGGCGGCGGTATACTCCTTCTCAGGGACGGTGTTGAGGGCGTTGGACGCGGAGACAAGCTTGGACAGGATGTCCTCGGTGGATGGGGCCTTGTCCTGGCTCAACAGCTGCTTGGCATCCTCGGCCTTGAGGTACTCGGCCATCTCGGCGGCGAGGTCCTCGAAGGCTCCATCGACGAAGACCAGATTGGGCTGGCCGGAAGTCTTGGTGGCGGCCATGTTGGCTCGGGCTGTGAGTCCCTCGACTGTGAGTCCCTCGCGGGGTGATTTGACGTCGGTCGCGGTGTCTTCGGGTTTGACTGCTCGTCCGGCTTCGGAAGATACGAACGAGAACGAGGAGAGGATGCGCGGACGGGGAGGGCGGAGGTCGATCTCGAGCGTCGGAGGCGGGCGTTGTAAGGTCGACGAGCGGAATAATGTGAAGATTCTCGTCCCAGGGTCGGAGGCCGAATAGCCCTCTGGTCTCTAGTGGGGCTTTGTTTGGAACCCCGCCATTTTTTCTCCCGCTTTTACTGATGTGTGGGCGCTAAGCGATCCAGTCACGTGAAGCCCCTCGGTGAGGACGGAGGCCGGAGGCTAGCTCGCTGAGTGGTCAGCGAACAACAACCTTCGACTGCGTTATCTTTGCCATTTCTCGACCATCACGTGTTGTGTCAGCGTCAAAGGCAATTTTACTCCTGGATTTGGGCACGCTTTTGTAAACAGGAGACTCCATAGGAGTGAACATGATGGAACTTTTAATATGTTTCAAACAGTTATCATAGGCTCAACAGTTACCCGTCCAATTTCCTGAAATCCTTCCCCTTCAGTCGAATACAAATAACCCCAGATTTCGAATGACACCCAGCGTCGTGATAAATATCCAAAAATAAAGCAAGCCCTGTACAAATCCCCAATGTGCGACCATTCCCGACTTCTATAGAGCCATTTCTCCATCAAATACAACCAACATCAAAGACACCTGGATGCTGGTCACGAAAGCCTAACACCGTTGTACACTCGCCGATCCCCCGGTTCCTTATTTCTCCTCACACAATTCGAGCCCGCTGTTTCATCGTTTGGCTTTGCTCGCCTTGACCTTGTTGGCATTATCACCTATAGGGTAAATGCTCGAATCATCGTCCGCGAACAGTTCTTGGTCGCCCTTACCTCCCATCTCCATAAACTCTTGCGGGGCCCGTTGAGAGGCGGGCCCAGCCTCCTTGGAAAAATTGGTAACACGACCTTTGTTCTTCGCAAACACTTTGACAGGGTTCTTGTTCTTGCCAACTTCCAGCTGAGCGGTCACTTGGACCGTGTTGAGCGATGACAAAAGAGTCCGCTCGCGGGCTGGGGCTCTTCGGTTGACTTCGAGACCTGCAATACCACCCACAAGACCACCCGTGCTGTCGTTGACACCGGGAGTGCTCTGTGCGAGCCAGGGATGTGACAGGCATTGATCAATCGTAAACCTCTTCTCAGGGTCGACAATCAACATCGAGTCAATCAAGTCAACTGCTCTGGGTTAGTAGATGCTTGAACCGGAAGAGATCAGTATTCTTACGAGCTGGATCTCCAACAGAGTCCCAGTAGGGTGAAGGGTAGTCGAACCGACCACTCTTGATCTGCTGAGAGAGTGTGAAGGGGAAGTCGCGCGAGTAGAGCTCATCAGAAAAAGGTGGGAAGCCACAGAGACAGATGTAGAGAACGACTCCTAGAGACCAAACGTCGACTGCCTTGGTGTACTTGCGTTGTTTCGAGTCGGCCAGAATCTCAGGAGCAACGTAACTGGGAGTTCCACAAAGTGTGGTCGTGAATGACTCCTCCCCAATTATCTTGGCCAAACCAAAATCGGCAAGTTTCACATGTAGGTTCTTATCAACCAACAGAATGTTTTCAGGCTTGATGTCCCGATGCACAACGTTGCGCTCGTGCTAGACAATCAGTCAGCTCTACACAGTCCATATCGGACCACGTATGTGAGATATGAGCGGCTTACCAAATACTTGATGCCTTGGAACAGCTGCGTAAAAAGCTTCCTTGACTCGTCCTCGCTAAGCTTCTGTTTCATGACAATATAATTGAAAAGCTCCCCCTCTGGTGCCAACTCAAGCACCAGGTAGACACGGTCGCGCTCATTGAAGGTGTCCTTGAGGCAAAGGACGTTAGGATGGCTGACGCCCATGAGTACACCAATTTCCTGCTGCAGACCTTCCGTCTTGGAGCGATCCTCCATCCCGGCGTGCTTGGTAAAGATCTTGACGGCGTATCGCTGACCACTGGACTTTTCGACACAGAGATAGACTTCAGCAAAGTGACCCTTGCCAAGCTTCTCCAGCAGCGTGTACTGCTGTAGGAAGGCGCTCGTATGGCGGGTCTGGGGGTAGCGGAAGACGAAGCGCGCCTTGCCGTGAACGGCGATCTCATCCTGCTCCTCCAGCTCGCGGCGCTGGTTTCGGCCGACGATGGCCTCGTTGACGTATGTTCCGTTGCTCGACAGATCCTCGACGATCGCCACGGTGTCGTTGCCCTTGTTCTCGGTGAAGAGGAGGCAATGTCGGTTCGAAACGATACCGTCGTTGACGACAATGTCTGTCCAGAGGTTAGTGGTGGTGCTCGACCAGCACGAAATTGTCACATTACTGACCACACTCAGGATGGCGTCCTATCAGGTAGCCGCCAGAAGCGACACCCTTTATCTTTGTCTTCTCGAAGGATTCTTCCTCCTTCAAGGCGGCTGCTTTACCATTGTTGGTCATGTCCTCTTTCTTGGCCCCATCAGCAACGGTCTCTGGCAAGGGACACGCACTTCGCCTTTTCAGGACAATAGGCTTGTCGCCATATTTAGGGTCGAGGGGAACAAGGTATCCCCAGACGCCTTCGCGGACCTCGTCTTCGATATCATCTGAGATGGCAGGGTGGCGATCGACGAACTGGCTCAGCGGCTGGGTGTCTTGGGGTGGTGATGACAGCGCCTGAGCCTGGGAGAAAGCGTCTTCGGTCTTCTTGGGAGTTACCTCCTGTTGGCGCTGTCCCGGAGGAGTAGCGGTGGGTTCCTTGTTGACCTCGCTGGGCTCATCGGTGAGATGTGTGAGTGGCGATGGGAGGTGTTGCCTGTTAACGACGGGAGTCTTGTCTGGGCCTGGAGACAGGCGCTCGGATCGCCGAGGCCTCTTGGTCTCGGTCTTGTCTTCTGGTGGCGAGCCCTGAGCAGACAAGTCAGTACGGGTGGCAAGGTGCGACGTGCGACGAATGATACGCGCAACGGAATCTGCGGAGGCGACGACGGCCTAGGAACGGGCAGAGAAGACGCTGGAGTATCAAGACAAAAGCAGAGAGGAGGAGAAAGACTAACGCGCTGGCGCTTCAATTGGCTCTTTTCTGTTTGCGGAGCCATATTGGCTATGGCCAAGCAGGCTGTGGATGAAGCTGAAGACAAGCCAGGTGAAATTGATCACAGTGAGGTGAGCTGAGATGGCGTCCTGGTACGGAGGACGTGGTTTGGTGGGTAAAGGAGGAGAGTGATGCCTGAGAGGAAGGGAAAGAATATTATGAAGGAAGTTGAAGCGAAGAAGGGGAAGGGGATGTGCCGTGAACGAAGCCCGGACCCGAAGGTTACAGTATGGTGGTGTTCTCTGCTGGATCGGTGGAGGAGGGAGCCTGGAGCTAAGGTACCTTGGGTGCGCAACTGCCTAGAAAATGGTACTGTACTGGTTAGTTCCAAGCCACTTTACCTTGCGGATACGGCCCCCAAAGATTGAACTTGCCCTTGCACGTTGACCTGCCGAGCGAGTCACAGCTTCGAGGAAGGGGCTTTAGTAATAGGTAGGAAAAAGATAAGGTACCTGTAGGTATTTACAGATTTTGGTGAGGGCTAAAGACTCCAGTCTCGGAGCCAAGCCATACGCCCGACTTGAAGAGTTGCTCACTAGGTCAGGTCAGCGCAGCCGAGAGGGTCACGCTCAAGAGACCCGTCGATGACAGCATCGAGGGAGCTCGTCGAGTCGAGGCAAAGTTCCTGGCCTGCAAGGGATGCGCTCAGCCCCTGCCCCAGAGCGGGATAGATTTCCAGCTCTCGCTCCCCGTTTTTCAGTGGAACCATTCGCTAGAACAGCCCGTAGGACGATCCATTGGATCGCCTTTGGTCCCAGGTTCCATACCTACAGTACGGAGTAGGTAGGCTGTGAAGAGCTGACTTGCAGTCTCAGGAGATGGCCATCATGCCGTTGCTGCTGTCACTCAAGAACTGGGGTTGTCGAGTGCCCTATAAGTGGATCCTCTTTCGTTCGACCAGATTGGAGGACCTCCAGAATCCTGAGTTTCAAGTCTTCTCTCAACCTCGCCTGAGTAGGACTTACAAAGCCATCAAGCACATTTCAGGCTGCCAAGATCGAGATGGCAGTCCATGCTTCAACACCAGATGATCAACGACACCTCTCATCAGATACATATACACAAGTCCTGTGCTTATAATCTCACGGACCTTTTTCCCCTGTCGTCATCCGCCAACCTCAACGAGTCACGTTGCCCACTATGAGACGCACCGCATGCCCACCCGACGCCCGTTCTTTTAGTTACTGTACCCATTTCCATCTCATTCTGTCACGCGCGTCATGACTTGGTATCGGCGACGGAGAAAAGCAAATCCTCATCTTGGGGGGCCTGACGGCTGCAGCAGGCCATATAGAGTTGAAGGTAATATTCACATCACGTCTCAAACACGCATCTTTTCGACAGAATCACGGTTCATAATGCAGATCCCTAAGTCGACATTACCATTATTCAATATCCATGCTCCTGCTTTTCAGCGTACAATAAGGTAATCAACGATAACGTGCCCTATCCAATACCAACAGCCCGGCACCTCTACCAAAGCTCTACACGCACGCAATGCCACCCTCTCTATGGCTCTTTCATCGTTCCAAAAAGGGATGCTCGTATCCGCCTCCTCTTCCCTTACTCTCTTCAAGTCTTCCAATGTGTCGATAATGTCTTTCCCCGTGGTCATAGTACTGAGAAAGCCATCTCCAACGCCTGTAAACTCCTTTGCGCCTGTCTTTCTCCAGTCAGAAATGCCTGCCTTCCGTCATTATGAAAGTAAAGTCATCGTTAAACCAGCCCATTCGAAGGAAAAAGTCATTTGCTCTCCAGGTTCCTTGACCAGGGGAGATCGTACAAAGAGTAACAGAAACCTAAGCCTGCCCATCGTTCCTAGCATCTGGGCTCCTATTTCTCGGGGATGGGAGACCTGGCCAGTCTGCCTCCTGTGCTAACTCGCTTCTGAAGCCGAGCCTCTCTCTCGCGTTGGAGCCTCTCGGCTGAACTCATGCTCCCAGATAGGGTGGGCACCGCATCGCTCGAGCCCCCAGTTATGCTACGCCCGCGCTTCTGTTCCACGTAGAGATGCGCGAAGCGCCCCAGTGGAAATGCCGGCATGGCTGAAGGTATCTCAGCCCCGTTCTGGACTAACAGCTCTGCAACTGGGAACGGCACAGCCTTGGCATCTGGGTCAGTTGCCGTCTGCGCGGGCGTGGGCGACGGCGCTGCTGGGTCTGCCGCAGCTAGAGCAAGAAATACCGCATGAGTGCCCCTCATCTTATCGACTGTGTTCGGGTTCGCCTTGAGCGCCAAAGCATAGAGCACCTGTTGAATCTCGTTCTTTTTTATGGCTGCTAGCAGGGTCTCATCCGACGTGCCGTATCGTGACAGCGTCGGCGAAATGGGCTCCACGAACGCTCGGTCCACATACTTGGCTGTGATGAATCGCAGACGATGTTCGCGGCTCGTCTGCCCCGTCGGCTTTTGTGACTGGTCAAGCTTCGCCTCCCAGACCATGTTTGAGATTCGATTCCCAATTAGTAGTAGAAGCTCGACAATATCAATCGTGAAGGACTTGATGTCTAACGTCAGAGACCGCACCTTACTGATATGGGTGCCGAGCGACCTGTGAATGCCACTACACTCGATGCATAGGATGATACCCAGGTTGATCGACACCCACTCAACCTTGGATCCAGAACCACAATCGGCACACCACATGTTCCCCTGGTCATTATCCCGAACCATCTGGAGCAGCTTGTCAGGGTTTTCATCGTACCCAGAGCTCGTAGTCCTGACTGCGATAGGCCGTGCGCCAACCGTTATCCTACGGCTTGGTACACCGCTGCTGGAAGAGCTGTGGTGATTTCCGTGACTCAGCGACTGCGTTTTGCCCGTGAGGACAGAGCCAATGTCTCTCTTTGAAAACGAGTCGCCATTGGATGAGGTAGGCTTGCCCTGGTAGCTGCGGCCCTCCATAGCGCTCTGCAAAGCGTTGTTGATGGCCAAAATCCAGCTGTTCATGTCTTCCTCTGACGTGGCCTGGTACACTCGCTTGAAATTCGGCGTAATAACCTCAAAGCAGAACCGTCGCTCTGCATTTCGGGCTTCGCGAACAGATGCCATTCGGAGGTCGATAGGGTCCATGTGGAGATCGAGCTTTTGTTTCCAGTTGCTATATTCAGACAACTTTCCCTGATCCAACACGATCCAGAATCTATTTATACGGTCAGTACAGACTTGTCGAGCCAGGTTCTTGAAGAACTCACTTATGCCAGCCCTGTTTGTTCAAGTTTCGAGGATCGACGTGTCCTCCAGGTCTGTTGAGCGCCCACAAGAGTCCTTCCTTGCGATGGGTGACCGCTGACTGTGAGCCATCCCGTTCTTCGAGATCGCGGATACCCTTGAACTTGGACTGTGTGGCAGGGCTTCCCACCACCGACTGTCCCAGGCTGCCTGGAGACCTAGATAGTTCCGCACCTGTGGGAGAACTCACAATGCCAGAATTTAGTTGAGATCCGGTGCTGTCTGCACGGCCCAAATCAGAATCCGAGGTGTTACCCGTATTTCCATTGGTGGCAGAGGCGATAGGGATGCTGTTAGTTGTGCTACTTTGCTCGGGCTCTTTGTAAGGAGGGCTACTCTTTTCAAGAAAGCGCCTCTTCTCCTCGCGCTCGCGTCGCTGATATTGATACTCTTTGTCGGCCTCTAAAACCTCGCTTGATAGTGCTTCTAGCTGGGGCAGGAGAACCTCGATCTTCTTAGCTGTAGCGAGGAATCCCCGTGTTTGAAAATCGGCAAATTTGGTAAGGTGAGATAGAACCTCCTGCTCCTTGCGACCTCCGTGGAGGTCTTGCATGAAGCTAGAGTAGTCGAATCGCTTGAGTTCAAAGTTTCGTCGCTTGTTCTGGTATTTGGAGTCGGCCTCGGCAAGTTTCTTAGCTTTGACCGAGTCTTGACGTTGCCCTAAGTAGCGGGATACGTATGCATAGTAATCTTTGCTCTCCTCTTCGAAATCTCGCTTCTTCGATTCGGCTTGTTTGATGTCGACCTGGTACAGCTTTGTTACGGGCTCGATAATAATCTTCTGGAGGTTGTAGGTGTTCTGTCGCTCAAAAGATAGAATTTCTCTTGCGATCTTGTCGAAATAGTGCTCCAGAGCAGGCTGGACAGCGTTGGCGTTGGTTGACGCTGCATCTCGCAGCGAGTCCACGAAACCGAGGAAGGCGTCATTGGCTTCGATCTGACAGGCGTGTGCATGTTCTGCCTTCTTCAAAACCTTCTTCATCTGCGTCCTCATATTGCCCGTCTTTTGCTCGAGAGCCTTCAGAGTGGCTCGAAAGACGGGGCCATCGTCACTAACCACGACTTCGTCTCCTGGCTTGGGACAAGGCACATCCACTTTAACAGGCTCTTGCATTTGAGAAAACGAAGGTGTAGGCGGTACCTCAGCAGTGGGTACCAAGGGTGAAATGGGTTCGTCGAGGATGTCAGGAACGGTCATGCGGGAGTCGACTGATTGGGAAGAGGCAACTCGAATCTTAGGCGGAGATGCGAGTAGGAAAGGAGGAGAGGGCGAGTTCGGATGGCTTAACGACGCAGGTGTGCCTAGAAGAGTATAAGCAGGTGTGAGAGAAGCATGTGGTAAGAGAAAGTTAATACCTGCAACAAAATAGGAGAAGGTCGCCAACGTGTGCAGTCTATGAGCCCGTGAATCATACTCGACAAACTAAGTTTTTCAAGTCAGCAACCGCTTGCGATGTAGTAGAAGAGGACAACAGTACGCTGCACGAGTTCCTCCAGCCGCCGCCTCTGTCCTCGGTAGACTTTGGCGGTGTCCATTTCCATGTCCACTCGAATGTTACTGACGGGCTTCCGCCGGTGGAGTAGTCACCGACCAAGGCCACATTTGCGTTCTTGTGCAAATTCGGATCGGCGTGAAACTCGCGAGTCACTAAGTTCTCGACTTCTTTGGGGTTTGAGGCGTAGACATAAGTGAGGCCCGAGATACTCGTGTCGATGGGGGCGGGTTTTACGTCGGGAGAGGTGGCAGCCTGTGCTTGTCGCATAACAAACGAGAAAGAGAATATGAGCTCGTCATCGTTGCTCAGCTTAAGTAGAAAACTCGGTACGCCCGTCGGGTTCAAAGGGTCGGTATCCTAGAGGCGGGTCAGAGGAAGTCGCAGATAGAGGTGAAGAGGGGGAGGGCTGCTTAGAAAGCGGCGCAAACCAACCTGGACAAATTCTATAGGAGATGTGTCGCCGAGCGGTCTCTGAGCAGATACTTTGGTGGCTGGGTATGCATTGGGAACAATGTTTACAGAGGTGCGCTTCCGCGGGTTTGTAACGACCAAGGAAGATATGCTCACTGGAGGACGAAGTCGGTCAGTGAGAGGGACAAGCCACAGGACTCGGGGCGGGAGCGCAGCAAGGAACGAAACGCGGGGAAGAGCAGGTGAACATACACCGATTCTGGTCTCTCAGATAGAGAGCAGGGCCCTCGTCGGGCTTGCTGCTGACGATGCCCATTATCGAGTCGCGTTGAGAGGGCGGCGAGGGACGAGGGACGGGGGACGGTAACAGTCGCGGCCGAACCTAGGAACTGGAGCTGTCGAGATCTTTTTAAGACGGAGCGACGAACGCAGGCACACCAGGGGCGCACAACGGCGAGACAGGCGACAGGCGACACTGTAACACCGTGACAGCGAGCAGCAGCAGGAGCAGCAGCAGCCAGCAGGACAGGATAGTGCCGGTACGAATCGTAGTAGCGCGGGGCTCAGGGCGGGACAGGGGAGGCCGTCATCTGGCGCTGAGCCAACCGGAGTGGCCCACTCGCACCTTGACTAGCCGTAGAAATGATGTCGGGGTCGTAGGCTTGCAGACTCACAGGCTCGCGTGGCTCAGGGCGCAGGCGCAGGCAGGCTGGATGTTCGCGACCGTCTCGGGAATGGGCGTATCGTCTACTGTGTTTAGTGGATGTGCGAGGGTCGACAGGCGACGTATGTATAGAGGTGTGGTGCGCGGCGGATCAGGCAGTCGAAATGCCGATTCCCGTGCTGATAATACTGCTGCTGCCTATGGGCGTCGTAATGCTGGCGACGATAGAATGAACAAGGCGTCGAGGAACGCTCCTCTGGCGGCGGCGAGAAGATGATGTTCAACTGGAGTATGTAATGGAGAAGCTGCGGGCGAGGGGCCGATGGTTGTCCGATGCCGAGGAGGATGACAGGAGAGAGATGGAGGCAGGAGGGGAAGGAGGATAAAAAGTCAAGCAAGAGGGTGCTCGTTTGCGCAGAAGCAGGCGCCTGTTGCAAGAACTAAAAGCGAAGACGCAGTCCGAGGAAGTCAGGAAGAACGAAAAGAGTGCATGGGTACGTTGAATGCCTCGGATTGAAGAGTCCAGGTCGGAGTATCCGTAGATCCAAGTTAATTTAGCAGCCAGCCAAGCAGCCAGACAAACAAAGAAAAGACCCGGGATGTTCGTCCTCTGCAGTGGCCCCGACTGGCAAATTACTCCGTACTCGTCGGTGTTTTTAATTTGTTCGTCAGGACCTTCGCATGCAATATGTAAGGTAAGTTAGTTGCTGCTTGTCAGAGAAGCAGCGCGGTATTACTCCGTAGGTAGATAGATATACGTCCATGACATTGGATCCAATCGATGGAGACGATTTGCTTCTATGGAGAAATGACTGCAGATTTTAAAAGCAGCTCGCAGCACAGCTCGCAGTGATCAACAAGACTTGGCGTTCCTCTCTTTGTCCTTTCCAATTTCGTATTTTCTTGATGATATTCGAATCATCCATAGCAATCAGACATTTTTAGCCTCGTCTGTTTGTGGTGTCAAAGGCTGTTCCCTCTGCGACAATCCCACATGGCGCGCTCTTTAAAAGCACCCAACCCCAACCTTTATCTTTCACCAGGTTCAGGTTCAGGTTGACGGACAAGGACTCGAGCGCCGAGGCAAACAGGGAACTGGTCTTTATCCGGTCCGAGATCCTTGCGAAACAGAACAGCCGGGCCTCTCATACAGAATTTGGTCCTTGGGGGTCTGTTGTTGGATTGACGGAGTGGCCATGGTTAGATAAGAGCAGAGTGACATTGAAACCAGGCCAATGTCATTGGCAAGTGCGGGTATCCGTGAGCCATCTAAATTTGCGGATCTTGAACTATTCCCCTTCAGTTTTGAAACGCAACGGCGCTGTTGGGGGCGCTTGGACTGGGGATATCGGCGTCTGTAGCTAAAAATGCGCCAGCGCGTACAGTGTCATAAGTGCGCATTTGTAGCAAGGATTGTTCTTCTGTTGGCCTTTTTCGCGCTCAATTCCAGTCACATTGCTTCCCCGGTCACACTGTCACACTGTCATTCCGAGGGCCCTGACAACCCTGGCTCCGTCTCTGGATTCTCCAGACAAGGAACTGTTTCCGCCGATCCCTCCCGGCATTCTACACCGGGATCCATGACCATGGACCCTCTTCAGCGGGGTTCAAAGTCCTTCAACCTCCAGATTGTTGCCCAATCGTCAAGAGGATGCTCGTCATCCATCACGACGGTAATGAACTTGGTCGGTAACCATTCATACATATCAATCATGACATACCGAACGTGTTTGCTTCAAGCGCTCTCGAGTGATAGAGCACGTGGACAGCGGCAGATAAAGAAAATGGATGCGTAAGAACAGGTGGCTCACAAATGCCCTGCGTCCTCGTGAGCTAGCTGATCCTGTCTGCTCCAGAGTCCTAACTCCCTTCGCACACGCAAAGAGGAACACATGATGCCCTGCCATGAGTGGTCCTGTTGAGGTGGGTAAACAAAGATGATTAGTGCGCCAGCCCTTTTGCTGCTGACTACGGAGTAGTAGCTCAGCCATAGGCCAGAACACCGCAATCATGCAAGAACGTTATCTGTATCCGTAGTTGATACGAGAAGCTGGTCTAGATCACAGTTGGCTGAGCCACTAGTAGCGACAACGAGTTCGACTAACATAGCTTACTTGATGTGCTTCACCCGAAAAAAAGTATAGCAAGCATAAGCTGGTTGCAGTAGGTATTTATCATTTATTTGGTTTCCCCTCCAGAAGAGTATCTTGTCAACACCTAGCTCATGGTTTACCGTGCCAATGCCTCTTCTTCTACCCATTATTGGATGAGTTGATAATGTCTTTGGTGACCGAATACAGTGGAATAAAATCGAGGGTTATGAAAGCTAGATCCATTGGCGAGAGATGAACAGTACCTCGTACAATAACTTAGATATTCAAGTTGAAGAACTAGTATGCAAAGCTATTAATCAACATGCTACTTCATGACCATTCCTCTCTCTCATGTCCTTCGTCTTAGGACTCCTCAGCCATCTAGGTATGAATATGTCATGGGATTGTGATACTGTGGCGCTGCCAGCGTTTGTGGCGCAGACTCTTGCATGCCTCATCAGGAGGACTTGTCCGTACAATTTACACAAATGCTTGGAGAAGCGCCCCAAGCTCGGGTTGGTTGGTAGTAGCGTCAAGTTAGCGCTCTTCAGGGTCCTGTCGAGAGCCATTAGCGGTCCAAAGTGCCTGTGCAACCCTGGCGCGTGTCAGGTTCCTCAGCCCATGGATTGAATGGATGACGTTGTGTCCCGTTTCTTGGGCTGAGCTTTTGGTTTTGGGCTCTGTTTGGGCTTTGTAGCGACTAGCATCCAGCGCTGCCCACCGTCAGCACGTCAATGCTTCAGGTCGGGTACCACTGCCACAACCTGAGCGTGACGGACCGTCTCAACTTATTTCACCTGTTGCCCTTGCGAGATCTATCATCTACACGCTATCCGTATTGACGAGAAGGTTGTAGCCACAGTCACTTCTCTCAGCTAATAAATTGTCACGGCCTTGCAGTCATTAACGTATCGCTGCTGTGTTCCCGCTTCAGTATTGGTACAGGCACTTACGTAGCCATTGTCTTTGACGCAGGGATTCATCAGATCCGACTGAAAGAGGCAACGGGGCGGCTCTCATTGTACCTCCATCACTTCACCGTCAATCTCCCACCAGCCGCCGCCCTTACCAAGTTCCAAACTAGTCAACCACCATTTGGAGAACAACTCAAAAGTCTGTGTCCCACAATCGGCCTTTTGTCATTCCATCCGCAAACCCACAGCATATCTATTACTTTCTGTACATCGACATCCAATACCCCTCGCTCCTTTTCTCCCTTGCCTCCCTCACAGCAGGCTCCATCCCCTCTCGCTCCTCCATCAGCATCGACTTCGCTGGCGCCATCTTACTTTCTAACCGCCGCTGTGTGTCATGAGCTGGGGCGCGTAGATATAGACCACTTTGGGCAACATCTCGCGTCCTGAGCACCTCGTCATTCGCCTAGATCGTTTACCGCCGTCATCTTCCTCGTCGACCGCCGTCATGTCGTCAGAAATTCGAAGCTCCTACAATCCTGGCCGCCCTATGGGCAGCAGCAGGGACCTTGGCAGATCCCGCGCAACCTCGAGAGCCCATGCCATCGTCGTTGAACATGATGAAGCGCGCAGCTTCGCCCTGCGCTCTGCATATCTACACTACCTCTTACAGCCCAAGGCCAAGCGAAAACAATATGTCCCCGCCCCAAAGCAACCCGTTCGAACTCATACCAGCGTCGGTATGTTGGTCCAGGAATTCACATCCGGCTCTTCGTCCAGCATGAAGCTGCCTCACAACTTCATCAATGCCTTGCTCGACCGTTGCGGCGGTGTACTGAGGGGCAGCGAGCGCCTCCCTGGCTACAACGATGCCACCGTCAAGCGAAGCTTCGCAGAGGCTTACACCACCTTTTCCGAAAGAAACTTCCGCAAGACCATCGACAAGGAGAGAAAGCTCGAGCCTCTCATCCTCATGTTCTACACATCTGCCACCAAGGCAGCCCAGAAAGGCGCGGCTCCTGACGACGATTCTTGGAAACTCATACCCGATCGACACCTCGCCCTCTTTGTTCGCCTTATTGCCACTATCCTTAAAGATCAGGGCCACGATCGCGACAAGTCTGAGCTCATGTCCAAGCTCAACTTGCTCGAGAAGAAGCTTCTCACGAATGACCAGAACTTGGTCGGCGGTGGATCTGGTGGCGCTGGCACAACTATCGAGGTCGTTGTTCCCTTGAGTTTTGATGTCAAGGACATGCCTCTAGTTCAGCAAGTTGTCCGGATTTTTGGACTGAGCCTCTCCGAAGCTCAAGCCGAAATTAATGAGAACAAGCAAGTATGGACGGAGGAAGCTGCGCTCAAAGATCTCAAGTCATATCAGACCAGGCTCAACTCGGACATGCCAGGCGCTCTACGGAGCCAGGACTTTGACCTTGAGGAATCCTTCACCGAGTGGAAGAAATCCGAATCTCCACATCTCTCGCAGATGATGCTCGACATTCTGACAGCCAAGCCAGAGCTGGCTAAGACGTCGAGTGGTGCTCTGGACAAGGGCTTGTCCAGTCGACCTCAGTCGACCTACAACGATCAAGCCTTTGCAGATCTAAACCGTGCTCTCTCTCAATCAAACGACGGCTCCATAGCCTTCGATCCGTCCCTTAACCTTGCTTCCCTAAACCTTGGTGATTCCAGCATCCGAGCAGTGGAGGAGAACATCTACACGTTTGTACCTTCGGATCCTAGAGCCTTCTTCAAGTATATCCTGCAGCATGCCATGACCTTTGATCAGATCAATAGCGACCCTGATCTTGATTATCAGCCCCTTTCAAAGCAGTCGATGGATCTGTTGACTGAACTATGCGTGAGGTGGAGAGTGCCCCAATGCTCTAGACTCATTGCCTTGCTCGAGGTTGCGTCGCGCAATTTCTTGGATCGAGAACTGCACCCGGAGGAGATGGATGCCGTTTTTGATTTTATCAAGACGCCACTCCCTGAGCTCAAAAAACCTCCTCACATGTCAAATTACTGCACCCCTCTATCTGAGATCGATCCAAGCCGTTGGACAGTCCATGATTTTGCCGTCTATCAGCATACCCTTCATACCCTTCACGAGACGCTGCTGCGCGACCTCTATGACCTGATGGAGCGGTGCTACGATACGAAGCCGCCCCAGATTGGGGTTGTGCAATACATTTTGGGCCACCACATCTTCAACGACCCCTGCTTTTCCCCCAGGCCCGAGGCTTCAACTGAGTTTGCTGAGCACCTCACTCAGCGTCTTCATGACCAGGCCAAGGAGACGTACTGTCAGTACATGGAAAAGGAAATTTCAGCGGACAGGAATGACTGGCAGTTCGGCAACGTGGTCAAGCTGGGGAAAACGGTTATCAAGCTTTGCGAAAGAATCAAGAAGCGTTACAACAAGAACCCCGAGATCATGGGAGTGAACCCCTTCCACATCCTAGTCGATGAGGTATTCCCGACATTCGAGGAGGACGCAAACGCCATCATTGGGTCTATTTTGGAAATGGCTCAGCAGACTGACACCGAGCTTGACATCCAAGACGGATTCGATCTGTACACAGAGTTGGTTGCGATCCGCCGAATCCACTGTGATTCTCTCCCTGGTCGTCCCTTTGCTTTCAACATTGAGAACCTCTTGGTTGATTTTGTATGGCGCTGGATTCGTGCCGCCGAAGACAGAATGGAAGACTACGTTGAGCAGGCCGTCAAGCAGGACCAGTTCCAAGTCCGCACTGAGAATCCAGATGACATCCCTCGAGACTCGGAGCGGCACAGTGTGTCCATTATTGACATGTTCATGCTCTTCAATCAAACGCTCGATACCATCTTCAACCTCAACTGGGATAATGATGAACATCATGCTAGGTTCATGACAGCTCTCTCCAAGGCATTCTCGATCGGCATTGGAAAGTACTGTGAGATTGTGGATCAACGGTTTGGAAAGGAAATGGATCGCCCTTCAGCCGAGGAGATGGCGGCGCAGACCCAATCCACTCAAGAGAAATGGATGAAGTATGCGAAGGATGCTTGGAACAACAAGGATCGGATTGAGCCCTTCCAATTCTACTCAGAGGTGAGAAAACATGCCATGAACTATGCACTCTAGTCATCATGATAACGGGACTAACGTTGCCCCAGTCTTTTGTCAAGCTCAACAACATCGAGTATGCCATGCAAGAGCTGGACAAGCTGGAAACGGCTATGGACCCGGATGCTTGTGCCGCACTGCTAGAAGGGATTGACGGACCCAAGAAGAAGGTCCGTAGGCCGAACAAATACACCTTTACGATCAAGGTGGTCGAAGCCGAAGACCTCAAGGCCTGTGATCCCAATGGCTACAGTGATCCTTACGTGGTGTTTGGCGACGAGTATCAGAAGCGACTGCACAAGACGAGGATCATCCAGAAAACCCTCAACCCGCGCTGGGACGAGACCTTTGACATAACAGTTCAGGGGCCCGTCAATATGATTGCGACTATCTGGGACTATGACACGTTTGGCGATCACGACTACGTGGGACGAACGTCGCTCAAGTTGGACCCTGTTCATTTCAGCGACTACCTACCCCGCGAGTTTTGGATGGATCTGGACCTGCAAGGCCGGCTACTGATCAGAGTCAGCATGGAGGGCGAGCGAGATGACATTCAGTTCCACTTTGGAAAGGCCTTCCGGCACCTCAAACGCACTGAGAGAGACATGGTCCGAAAGGTTACGGATAAGGTAGAGAATCGCCCAATCGGCTGTCGGAAATATGTGCTAACATTTGACAGCTCACTTCTCAGATCAACAATACTCTGTCTCTCGAGACTCTCAGGCATCTACTAGGTACTGGTGGCATTGGAGCATCGGTTACGAACCTGTGGAAGAAGCGCGCATCGACAATACCCACGGCGACCCAGGCCCAGATCGACGGTGCCTTGATGCCGCTGTTCGCATACTTTGATGAAAACTTTGCCATCATGAAGCAGACTCTGACAAAGGCCACCATGGATGCTGTCATGGCACGGCTCTGGAAGGAGGTTCTCATGGTAATTGAGACTCTGTTGGTTCCGCCTTTGTCGGAGAAGCCTTCACAACAGCGGCCCCTTACACGAAAGGAGCTGGACATTGTCTACCAGTGGCTGGATCTGCTTTTCCACTTCTTCAATGCCAAGGACGAGTCGGGAGAACAGCTGGGTGTCCCAGCGGAGACGCTCAAGTCGCCTAAGTGGCACGAGCTGGCCTCGCTAAACTTTTTCTACTTTGAGGACACCAACAGTTTGATCCGGGAGTCAGAGCGGATGGCCGCCGCAACAGCGCAACGGGCGCAGCTGGCTCTCCAGCAGCAGAACCAGCAGCAGAACCATCTCTCACCTCCAGCGGCGCTCGGAGCGTCGTTGGGCGGTGCCGGGGCCTTTGCTAGTATGGGGACTATCCGGCGCGGCAAGAGTATCATGATGAGCCGCAATCTAGGCACTATGCGTAAGGCCAAGGAGGCGAAGCGGCGGGAGGCGCAGGCGGACCCGAGCGATGATATGATCCTGCGTATCCTTCGCATGCGGCCCGAGGCGGCGCACTATCTCAAAGAACGGCATCGCCAGAAGGAGCGGCAGGCGGCCACGGCGGCAGCGGCTCTCATTGTCAAGAATAGCGTGACGCAGGGATGGAATTCTTCAGCAGGGCCTGCGTTTTCAGGTAACTTTGGCCGGAACAACTTGCCGCGACGATAAGAGCTTCAGGCGTTGGTACTTGGAAGAGGAGGGTCATTAGATACTTGACAAGACACCGAAATTGGTTGTTTGGCTTGGCGCGGCGCGGCGCGGCTGGAAGGGAGAGTCATGGGAGATTTGTTACTTTTTGGGTTGCGTTTTGTTGATATCTTGCTGGATGGAAAGGCATCAGATACCCTCATTCGTGCAGGCAGCGAGATTGATTGTAGCGTATTGCTTGGACACACGAGCAGCCGGTACATGTTTGGGAAGCGATGGGGTAGACTAATGAATAGAATGGTTATGATCCTTTTAATTGCTACTATAAATTGCAAGCAAGGTATCTTGCGTAGCTGGAGGTTATCGAAGCCATCCCTTCCTCTATAGGCTTGTCTCGCCAGCACAGGACTATGCACCACATCGCCGTGCGGCCGGCTCACAGGCTAATATTCGACCCCTCAAGCACCTCGATGTAACACTCGTGGCAATGCCCTGTGAGCATGAGACGCACAAGTCCAGATTAATTATCCGAGTTCAATACAACGTTGACTACCCTACACCGACACGAGCGACAGGGAGTGCATCACAGGTCGGTCCCTTACGAATTCACTCGCTACGAATTCAGCCTCATGCTTGCGGCGATATGAACCTGGCGACCATGCCTGCCGTCGATCTTGGGCCATGCAAGTGGTTACGCACCTGTATGATGGACAGGACGAGACCAAAGACAAATCGCCAACTCAAGAGACGAGCCGCATCAAGGTGCCCTTGCATCCCTCCGACCTCCAAGACACGGAGATGCAACAAATCACAGAGAAGCTCTCCCAACTCCCAGGCTACGCATGTCTGTGCGACTCGGCCGAGCAGAAGCAGAAGCAGAAGCAGAAGCAAAAGCAGAAGCGGAACGGTGTTTGGCAGGCAGCGCAGGCAGCCCAACCTCGAAGTGCCCGAGGCTGTCGTGTATCGAACGCACCTTTCGGCTGTTTTATCAACTCGCACAATATGCGCATGAGATAAGGGACTCAGCAGCTTGAAAATATGTACCCACCTACCTGTAGTACAGCATTACGATACCTTTAGACACGGATGAAATGCTTCAGTCTGGTACTGTACTTCAATGGAGGCGCTGGTTTGAGTCCGGTCTCGTCGCTAGGTAAAAAATGCCGATGACTACAGTACCTGGTACGTACACAGTTACACACACCACGCGGCACACGAGGATTTCATTGTTTCTCGAGAAAAGCGGAGGAGATGGAGTGGAGAAAACCGGCGGTAACGTTAAACTGGAGCCTCCGTCTTCCCAAAGAGGCTTAAAGTTGAATGAAGGGAGGGACCCGTTGAAGAAAAAGAGATGGCGATGATGACAGGACCCTGGAAAAAAGGGCGGAGCCGCCTAAAAATTGACGAAAGGAGGGGCAGGGCACCTCAGGCAGACCTCGGCGACAATCTAATTTCTCCCTCTCCCTCTCCCTCTCCCTCTCCCTCTCCTTCTCCTTCTCCCTCTTCCTGTGCGTGAGCGATCTGCTCTGCTCTGGAAAGCAACAGCAGCGTCGATCAAGGGCTCGCTCAGATTGACCCATGCGGATTTGTGGGTGACGATCTGGCGCTTGCTGAGAAGCTAAGCTGTCGTGGCTTTCCAAGATATTGGTGGGACATTTGGGGACCAAGAAAGGACCTCTGGTGTTTTCAACTTTCAATGCGATCAGCCCCTCCCCCCTCCCTGCCTGAATAAACTGGGTAGTTTGAATCAGCCTCTTTGACTCCTTTGCCACCGCTCAGAATCGAATCCAAAGTCCAAAGGAATGCTCATGCGGCAGTGGAGGTCTACGGCGGGCTGGAGACAAGGGCTATGAAATGTCACTTGAAACGAACGGGCGACAATCACTGCAAGGATGAAGCGCAAGATCGTCCTCAGGGTCCGTTCGTATTATAGTGTCTTGTACTGTTTCTGGATGGGATTTTCGTTTTGTTATCGCTCCGCGGCGTAGGCCTTGTCCGGAGAACCCCATTTGGCGGCCTGAAACCTATGGCGTTGACAACGGCTTCGGCTTCGGCTCTGCAACGCGGAGCATCATGGCTGTTGCTCATCGTCGCCGTCGTCAAGGCTGTGATTGTAACTGTGACTGCGGTGAGCGAGGCAGATCTTGGCATTCCGATCCTAACCACGTCCAGTTGCTACTATAGGTCCAAAGGGCGGCTGTGCTCTATGCATTGTGACAGAAGGTGCATTTTCTCATCCCCATCCTCGTTTTCTCCCTCTTTTCTCTTGTAAAACTGTCAAATAACAGCGAGAGCCGGGTTGCACATGTCTTTCATGGCTTCGAAACAGCTCTCACGTGGACGAGCAGCCATTAGTACTACTCCGTACATACCTAAGTAGGTAGACAGGTATTGAGTACGAAGTGAGTGTGTGTAGGTAACCCCCACATTACGGCTGCAGCAAGGAGTACAGTGCTATTCACACAAACTGCATGACTGCGGAATTCTCTACAGAGGAGGCTCCCGCCAGCAATGATGCACTGTGCGGGGGCGCCAAGGGGAAGCACCTCGCCGACGATCTCAGAACGAGCTTTCGCTGGAGCGGCAACAAAAGACGAACAGTGCCAAGCTTGAGCCTGATTCGTCAAATCTCGGGACTTTGAAGATGCCACCCACTCAAGGTAATCCCTGTCGGCGAATCAGAGCCCGATCGGCTATGGTGCACCGAGTGACGTCAATGGCTGACTCCATCCGACCCACACTGTGACCCCTGAACCCGTGTCACCACCGCCCGCGATGTCATGATGGATGTGAGGATGGCCGCCGTCTGTTTGTGGGTGGGTGGATTTCTACGGGGCGTGTACTGTACTGTAGTGGACGGGCGACCAGCATAAGCCCGCCCCGCCCTTCCATAGGCTATTATCACTGTACTGAACGGATGCGGTACAGTACAGTAGCCCTCCTCGCCCAGTGCCAGCCGCGTATCCTCTTCAAATCTCCCAAGATTCAGAAGGACTTGAGTCCAAAAGGCCTCCCAGCTGCATTGCATGTGGACATTGAGCGACGTCTTGGCCAGTCCTGAAACGCCAGGCGCTGTCCATCACAATGCCTCCTGTGGCGCTATGCTACCCTTACCGCAGCATCCCGCCGTGTCTGCCCTCTGTCGCCGGGCATCAATCGCACAAACAAACGCCAGTCCACCACGATGACACTCTCCCTCGTGGCCAGGCGGCCAACGCAGCTCAGCTATCGAGGTTTCTTTGCGTCTGGGGGGCCCGTGTTGGAAACATTGTTCAATGACAGTGGGCGGGTGCGGAGTAGCGCACGGTGCTGATACAGCGCCCTACCTCGGACTTTGGAGGTCATCGAAGAAGCTGATGGGATCGAGGACTTACAGCAGAAAAGGGATGCAGATGCATACGGAAATAGTCCCACTCTTACCTGGCTCCACCGAGCCGAGGAGGCGGCTTCTTGACTTGACAGCTCGTGGGCCGTTCACACACCAAAGGCGATGGGTGGTACCGGGGTCGTGGTGCTACACAATAGGTAAGGCGTTTAGGCGTCGGTGAAATACAATTCCTCGACACGAGAATAAGCCCACATTGTCGTCGACTTTTTTACTGCCTGGACTGAAAAAATGAGCAGAGACCAGCATACTAATCAAGAAGAACCTTGGAACTGGAATTTCGAGCCCTGTACGGCTACTCTGTACGGAGTACACTTGGGGACGACAGACGGACGAGTTGAAGGAGAGCTCTCCCTCGCTTAAGTATCGCCACCGTGCGAGTAGCATGAGATTCCCCACATCAACGGTCTTGGGTTCTCAAGAGCGTTAGCGGCTGGCATTCACGAGTCGAGAGTAAAAACAATCAAGTATGTATGTAATATTGAAAATCAAGAAAGGGGCCGTGACATACGCAGCAGTTACGAGACTCTTGGTAAGCGGCCATTTTCGTGAATTCTCACTGCTGTTGCAAGTGGGAGTATCGAACACAACATGCTTTCAATAAACTAAATCAAATAGCCGAATCGAACGAACCGGATTCATTGGGATGAACCCCGGACGGATAGGCTCGTGTCGCATTGTAAGCCTTCACCCTTTTTATTATCAGGGCAAGGCCTTGTGACCAGAGGCTGCACGCCACCAGATGCGCCATCGTCCCGCAGCGCCAGTTACCGACCGCAGCTCATTGACCGCTTTGCTCACAAACGACAAAAACGGTTGCGGCACAGGCACAAAGTGCCCCGTAAGCGTGGTTGGTGATGGTGATGGAGGAAGCATTCCAGCGGATGGCAGCAGCGTTCGGCCCTCGGGCTAGTAGGGAACTTCTTTTACTACTTTCTTTTACTTTCTCATGGGCGCCTTGCCCTGCCCGTTGGCCTGGTCTCACTCAGCATGCTCAACCGCAGAACATGTATCCGTACCCAAACGCCGCCCAGTTGACGTTAATGGACAATGGAAATGTCGATCGATTAGTCCGCACAGGCGCTAGCCCGCAGCAGGGTAGCAGGGCGCTGTGACCAGCCCTGATTGGTCGCTTTGCACTGGCTTCCCCCAGAGAGGCCCCGGTCGAAAAGTGACATCCATCAAGCGATGGAAACTCCATTCGCGAGTGAGGCAGCATGTATCCGTACTCCGTATGTACTTGGTCGAGAGGTGAGGAGGGCAGGAGGATATTCTAGGCAAGGTAGGGAGGGAGAAGAGACGAATCCGTAGATTCATGCTGAACATGTGCTGTAAGGTAACGGCCAGTAGGGAGACAAGGAGATGAGAAAAGCCCGAGAAGGTCCCTACCTAGTAGGCAGGTAGGCAAGGTAGGTGCTGTAGGTACTGTTGAGCATCCAATGAATATCGCCCTACTCCTGTTTGTCAGAGCAGGCATCGTTTGATTGATAGGAGGTAGCTAAGGGGACCAAAGGCTCCGTATTGCAGGACTCGCTGGTTCAGCGGCTGCCGTTCCCCTGTCCTCTGCAGAGTATGGAGTGCCTGCTTGCTGCGATCCTTCACCCTTTTACTATTTTGGTTGCTCACTCCACTAATAAACTGGTTCCCTCTCCAAGTTTCAAGGCTCAACCAGATCTCATGCGCAGTTTACCGTCATGCTGGTACTCCATGCCCAGATCACAACTGCTTTAGTAGCTTCCATCCTTCTAAACAGCAACCTGGGCCAGCTGGAAGCCCCTCCCAGCTTCCACATGGTCAACCCAGTCATGGATACGACACGCCGTGGATTGCTAGAATGCTATGAAAAGGCAAGAGGCCACACATATCACCGCCCAGAAGAAGAAACCCGACTAAACCAGGTTGGATGCTAGCCCGATTTCCTGGCTCCGCCTTTATCTCTTTTGTCACCCTCCTTTTCACGTCCCTCGCGCTCCGCTTCGTCGTAGCGGCCCGGAGGTACATGTCATCCTCGCGGACGCGCCACTTTTCCAGAGGTACAGTCTCAGGGACGACCACCCTGGAAACTGGAGTTGCTTGCTCCGCTGCTGCTGGGACCACCATTTGTCCCTGTCCTGTTCCATCCCATCCAATCCTTAACTATCCCAAATCAATCATTCTCACCCATACCTACACCCGCTTCAGCCATCTCCAAAAGGTCTCGCCCTGGCCTTTTCAACCCTCACTCTCACTGCCCGTCGTAACATCGCCATCCGGCTTCCTCGACACGCAGGCCCGCCTGCTTATTTTCGAAAACCCTCCTTCGCTGCGTACATTTCTCGCTCCCGAGATTCCACGACGAACTTGCTGGTACTTCCTCTTCGCTGTTGCCGTCACCCAGTGTATCGCGCCGTGACCGACTACAAGGCCCGGCATTCGAGGATGCTGCGCGGTCGCCTACTGCTGTGCCCTTAATTTGGTCGTCGTCCTGCCTCGCCCGGCCTCGCATCCAACTCTTCTCAAATCGACTGTCTAACCCTCCTTGGTCGGCTTTCAAACTATCGAGTCCATACCCACTATCCAGTTACCACGCCGTCTATTCATTCCATCGCTCGACGTTTTAGAGCCCGAAGACGCAAACAACTCCTCATCGCCTGACTGCGACACATCAGTCTCGTCTCACCATGATCGACGATGCGGCCCTCGCCGCTGCCGCCGAGATCGTGGCTTCGATTGCTCCCGATTCCCGACCGCCCAATTCCATACCCGTGGGTGTAGCTTCCCAGGTCCAGCTCCCAGGGCGCGACACGCCTGCCAAGCGCAAGCTTGAAATAGAACTCCAAAACCTCGCCTTGCGCGTAGGGAAGCTCGAAAGCCAGGCCTCGGCTGCCTCTCCTTTCCCAGAGACTCCCAACGAGACCATTGATACCCTCTTTGGCGAGGAGGCTCTCGCGGTGACGTCTCGCCCCAAGTCCAAACTCTTTGCCGCCCAAGGTAGCTTGCACTCTCCGCATCTGCCGGTTTATCAGCTGACCAAAGAAGCCCTCGAAGGACTTCGAGATCATGTGGACGACCAGTCCAAGTTGCTCGATTGTCAGCGCGAGGAGCTGGCTGGCGTAAACGCCCAGCTCATGGAGCAGAAGCACCTTCAAGAACGAGCCCTTGAGGTTCTTGAGCAAGAACGTATCGCCACTCTGGAGCGGGAGCTCTGGAAACATCAAAAGGCCAATGAGGCTTTCCAAAAGGCCCTTCGAGAAATCGGCGAGATTGTCACCGCCGTCGCCCGGGGCGATTTGACCATGAAGGTCCGCATGAACACGGTTGAAATGGACCCTGAAATCACAACATTCAAGCGCACTATTAACGCCATGATGGACCAACTGCAAATATTTGCCAGCGAAGTATCCCGAGTCGCCCGCGAGGTCGGTACCGAAGGACTGCTGGGCGGACAAGCCCGTATTGGTGGTGTTGATGGAACATGGAAGGAATTAACGGACAATGGTATAACTTTAACCAGAAACTTCACACTTTGTAGCTGCTGACAGTGCATCGCAGTCAACGTCATGGCCCAAAACTTGACTGATCAAGGTAGGCATCCCCTCCACCCCCTCGAGGGGGGCACTGTGGTATGCAACTAACAACGTGCGCTTCTAGTGCGAGAGATTGCCTCCGTTACAACCGCCGTAGCTCACGGCGACCTGACCAAGAAAATTGAGAGACCTGCCCGCGGCGAGATATTGCAGCTGCAACAAACCATCAACACCATGGTGGACCAATTACGAACCTTTGCATCCGAGGTCACCCGCGTAGCAAGAGATGTCGGAACCGAAGGCATGTTAGGCGGACAGGCCGACGTAGGCGGAGTGCAGGGCATGTGGAATGATTTGACCGTCAACGTCAATGCCATGGCCAACAACTTGACGACCCAAGTGCGCGACATTATCAAGGTCACGACAGCTGTCGCCAAGGGAGACTTGACTCAGAAGGTTCAGGCTGATTGCAGGGGAGAGATTTTCGAGCTCAAGTCTACCATCAACTCTATGGTCGACCAACTGCAGCAGTTCGCCCGCGAAGTCACAAAGATTGCCAGAGAAGTCGGCACTGAGGGTCGCCTAGGAGGACAGGCCACTGTGCACGACGTTGAAGGCACCTGGAGGGACCTTACAGAGAACGTCAACGGCATGGCCATGAACTTGACAACCCAAGTGCGGGAGATTGCCAAGGTTACCACTGCTGTTGCCAAAGGCGATCTGACAAAGAAGATTGGGGTCGAGGTCAAGGGCGAGATCTTAGAGCTCAAGAACACCATCAATCAGATGGTGGACCGTCTGGGCACATTTGCTGTTGAAGTGAGCAAGGTCGCCCGAGAAGTCGGCACTGATGGAACGTTGGGTGGACAGGCTCAGGTAGCCAACGTCGAGGGCAAATGGAAGGATCTGACAGAAAACGTCAACACCATGGCCTCAAATCTCACGGTCCAGGTAAGTCTCCTGACAGCTTGTTAGGGTTGGTTGCCGAGATAGCCTCCTCCCCAGATAAGGAATATGGGTTTATCTTGCTAATAACCCCCCTAGGTCAGAAGTATTTCAACAGTCACTCAAGCCATTGCGAACGGCGACATGAGTCAGAAGATCAAAGTCGAAGCGAATGGAGAGATACAAGTGCTCAAAGAGACCATCAACAACATGGTTGACCGATTATCCAGCTTCTGCTACGAGGTGCAACGAGTCGCCAAGGATGTGGGTGTTGATGGCAAGATGGGTGCTCAAGCCGATGTGGGCGGTCTGGACGGCCGATGGAAAGAGATCACAACAGACGTCAACACCATGGCTAGTAATCTGGTAAGTTGTCGTTGTGAGGTACACAAGATGGCGGCGACTAACGGATGCAGACAACTCAAGTGCGCGCTTTCTCGGATATCACAAACCTTGCTACCGATGGGGACTTTACCAAGCTTGTCGACGTCGAAGCATCAGGCGAGATGGACGAGCTCAAGCGAAAGATCAACCAGATGATTTCAAACCTGCGTGATTCTATCCAGCGAAATACCCAGGCCAGGGAGGCTGCCGAACTTGCCAACAAGACCAAGTCCGAGTTCCTGGCCAACATGTCTCACGAAATCCGAACGCCGATGAACGGCATCATTGGAATGACTCAACTGACATTAGACACTGACCTGACTCAATATCAGAGGGAGATGCTTAATATTGTCAATAATCTTGCCAATAGCCTCCTGACGATCATTGACGACATCTTGGATCTTTCCAAGATTGAGGCTCGGAGAATGGTGATTGAAGAGATTCCCTACACGCTGCGGGGAACCGTCTTCAACGCCCTCAAGACTCTCGCCGTCAAGGCAAACGAGAAGTTCTTGGACCTCACCTACAAGGTCGACAGCTCCGTGCCGGACTACGTTATTGGCGATTCCTTCCGTCTCAGACAAATCATTCTCAACCTTGTTGGCAATGCCATCAAGTTCACAGAGCACGGAGAGGTCAGCCTGACGATTAAGGAACGCATGCAGCAGAGCAACGTCCGACCTGGTGAGTATGCGGTTGAGTTTGTCGTGGAGGACACGGGTATTGGAATTGCAAAGGATAAGCTGGATTTGATCTTCGATACCTTCCAGCAGGCCGATGGCTCCATGACGCGCAAGTTCGGTGGTACAGGTCTTGGTCTATCCATCTCAAGGCGACTCGTGAATCTTATGGGTGGCGATCTCTGGGTCAACAGCGAGCAAGGCAAGGGTAGCGAGTTCCACTTCACGTGCCTGGTTAGGCTTGCTCCTGACGATACTGCTATGATCGAGCAGCAGATTCGCCCTTATCGAGGCCACCAGGTTCTCTTTGTTGACAAGGCCCAGTCGAGAAATGCTGCTGCTATGAAGGGCATGCTGGAGCAGATTGGCCTTCGACCCGTCGTTGTGGATTCGGAGAAGAGCCCCGCCTTGGTGCGCCTACAAACTGGCGGCTCCCTTCCTTACGATTGCATTCTCGTCGACTCGATCGATACTGCTAGGAGGTTGAGAGCTGTGGATGACTTCAAGTACCTCCCCATCGTTCTTCTGGCACCCGTCGTTCATGTCAGCCTCAAATCGTGCTTGGATCTGGGAATCACGTCGTATATGACAACGCCTTGCAAGCTCATTGATTTAGGAAACGGCGTGATCCCTGCGCTCGAGAACCGGGCTACGCCGTCGCTCGCGGACAATACCAAATCGTTCGAGATCCTACTCGCCGAGGACAACAGCGTCAACCAGAGATTAGCAGTTAAGATCCTCGAGAAGTACCACCATGTCGTGACGGTGGTGGGCAACGGTTGGGAAGCCGTGGAGGCTGTGAAGAGCAAGAAGTTTGATGTCATTCTTATGGACGTGCAGATGCCGATCATGGTGAGCGCTTGTTGACAACTTTGATAATGGACCGACGGCAGATTAACTAACACGCATGGTAACAGGGAGGCTTCGAGGCTACGAGCAAAATCCGAGAATATGAGCGCGGCATAGGAAGTCATCGCACACCCATCATTGCCCTGACGGCCCACGCCATGATGGGTGATCGAGAGAAGTGCATTCAGGCGCAGATGGACGAGTATCTGTCCAAGCCCCTGCAGCAGAACCACCTCATCCAGACGATTCTGAAGTGTGCAACCCTCGGAGGCCCACTCCTCGAGAAGAACCGCGAGCGCGAGCTGGCCCTACACGCCGACGCCAAGTCGTCTAAGCATAAGGAGGGAGGTCTCTTACGACCGACGCTCGAGAGTCGCGCGTTCACCAGTCGAGAGCCGATTTCGGGTACCAGCAAGGAGAGCCCTGCCATCTTGACGGACGATGAGGACCCTCTGACAAGAGCACGTCTCGATTATTGTGATATGCGGAGCCTGACCAACTAAGCGGGTTGCCTGTTGCGCTTTTCAGATATACATGAGATCGCTCAGCACTTGGGCGATTCAGAACGACGCCGTCCACGCGTCTACGCACATCGAGCGTTCTGTGACGCTCACTCCGCCCATCCTTAGGACGACAAGAGCATCTGTGTTCCTCTTTGGATTTGAACGTCGAGGTTTCTTGCGCGAAGCGATTCGACTCGCTACGATCGGTCAGACTCGACTATGACACCGTGCTATATCATGATGAAGCCGGCTCTTCAAGTCGTCGCCCTACGTGCAGACTTCCAAAGAGGCAGGCAGGCAGGCTATTTCTGATATTGTTTCTTGACGATACACCGATTTGTCTTTCGCGTTTTGTTTTATACCATGGGGCTTTGAGGCCATAGTAGGGTAATCTCCTCATTGTATTCTATTTTATGTGGCGCTTCTGGGTTTCATGGGAGAACTGTGTTATGCTTTTCGAAACACCTTATCACTACCGACCACACGATGGCTTGCTACAACGACATCTATTGATTTGGATGAGACGAAGTGAAATCAGTCCAAATTAGTAACGCAGAAGCGACGATAGAGAAAGGGCATAGCGGAGACGTGGTTTCTCATATGGGTTGCTCTTCGTTTCTCTTCATGGGTTCGCCATTGTGGTTTCTTCTGCTGTACGAGGATAGGACCTGAGCTCCTGGGGGAGTATGTGGGATCACGAGGCTGAAAGGAAGGGGAAGAGTTTGGTTTGAGTGTTCGATTGTCCAAATACCGTAACTACTCTGATAGTGTGGGTGAACGCGGTCTCTTTGGGAATGAAAGGGACTTGTCCCATCTCTGCCAAGCTGCCAGCTTGAATGGCTGGGTTATTTCGTGACCAAGAACGATGATCAAGGTGCAATGATACTCCAGTACCTCCTCATGCATTCGTTTTCCCCAAGCTGCTTATGCGAGGGGCCTGAGGGGAGGGCAGAAGTGAGAATCTGCACGATGCAACGTCGAATATCAGAGTTGGGACAGCGCGTAGTCGATCTTTCTTACAGCAAGGGTCGTTCACAGGCGCTTAGCGATAGCAGCGCCAACGCTTCCTCATGCCGCATCCTGTTTGTCCTAGTCCTTATTGACACTCTCTTGCGTATCATCATTGCCGTCTGCCTGGCTGCTAGCTTTAGCAGGGCCCTCGACCTTTACAGCTGTGGCCGCCGTGGATGCTTGTGGATCGACTCCAGACTCGAGGGCGACGAGGATGGCATCGAGTTTGCTCTCTAGATTGGAAAGGTTCGCCTCAAGGGCAGCGGCAGTCTGCTCACCCCTAAGACGGGGGGAAGGGGGCCGTGTTAGTGACAAATCTCCGAGAGCCGACCCTGAGCTAATGCAAGGAGATGCAACCAAAATGAGTTGAAGAGGGGGCTGAAGGAGGGCAGAAGATGTAGTGAGACCGCCAGAGTGTCCTAGCTTGACCAGAGGTCATGGCGGAGGCGAAGACTCGCTGGAGACGTTCGCGACGCGAGATGGAGAGGGTAGTTTGGCTAATCGGACTGACACCAAGGTCGATCTCCCGCAGGACGTCCCCAGAGCTTTCTGGGGGCCGAGACGCTTCAACAATAGCCCGCGGAGCTTTCGAGCGCCTGGGCGATTTCGAACTTCGGCAACGCCGACGTGTCGAGCATTGCCTCTTGACATCTGACGCAGTCGAGCAATGCTCTCCGGTCAATGTACCCCGTACCGACGTATCAAAGACGGTGTGGGGAAGCGGTGCGCTCTTAGGAACGCCAGGGCGGAGGAAAAGGCCCCTGGTGGATAAGGGCGAATCGTGATGATGATGATGATGCAAATGCGCACCAAACAAAGTCGATAAGGACAACGGAGGGGACAAGATAGAAGAGAGAGGCAAAGGAAGGGAGTGGTGAGATCGAGATGCAAGCATCAAAGAGAGAGCGTGTATGGTCACAGTCAGGGCGAGAGTGAGTTACCTAGTAAGATCCTGGTAGGCCTAGAACAGGGGGTTGTCAGTTGAGCGGGAACATGGGCTTTTGGGTAGGTAGAGCTAAAGTGATAGATGGGTGATGATGGGCTGGGGTGCGCATTTTGGAAGATTTTGGGCGTCTAGAGGCGTGTGAAAAGCGGTTGAAAGTATCCGCAGGGTGCCAAGAATCCAAAACCTCGGGTTCAGGATCCAGGGACAAGAACGGCGAGATGCAGAAGGATTGATGCAGAATGCAGGGTGCAAATCAGTACAGTACTGTAGGATTTTTGCTCGTGGTAGCCAAGGCCAAGCTAGGTCTCGACCAGATCCACGGCTGGGCCAGGCTGGACTGGGTCTGGTCTGGCTGGATGGAGGGGGGGGGTAGACGGGGAATGGAAATAGGGATAATATGGGGACAGGATTCCCTTGGATAGAGATGGAGATTGGTAAATGGAGAAGTGAGGAAATGAAGAGATGGACCTGGTAAGGCGAAGGCAAATCATGGAAAACCATGCCAATGCCGTTGCCCATTTAGGGTTTGCCATGTCGCCAGATGCTCATGAGCCTCATGAAGCATGAATCATAGGCCAACAGATGATGGTGGCGAGATGCGACTGGTGATGCATCTCACGAGGGACATGGAATGTGTGGTTTAGTGTAAGGGTAGGGCGAGAAATACCATAAGAGCAAGCATATTGAGTAAAAGTTGTTGACTGACCTGCGCCAAATCGGCATCCCCCGATGCCTTCGAGGCTCGGGTGTTGACGGCTGGCTGATCCGATGGGGCCATGTTTATTCAACGGACTCAAAGATGCAGATGCGCCAAGCAGGGGTTGATCAAGGCCAGTTTATGGTGATGTGTAGTGTCGTGCCGTTGAAAGCGATGCGATGTGATCCTGACTTCAGCGCCGTGCATGCTACGGTTCGTGAACGGGGTTGCAGGAGCACGGAGAGTGAGAGAGCTTTGGAAGAATTGGCCTGGGTTGGGTTGGGCTGTGCGGCGGGGCAAACAGCCTCGTGCTGTGGCTGAGGTGGCGGATGTTGTGGCTCCTAGTCCTAGTCCTAGTCCTAGTGTCGATGCGATGCAATGCGATGCAAAAGGGCGGTGGGTGCACACATGGGAAAGTGGGGGAAAGCCGATGGTGGGGGAAATGGTAGACTGGGTCCTGGATCCTGGGTCTAGATCCCGAGTTGACGGCGCGGCGGCGGGCCAGGAGAGGCTGGGCGTCACACGAGGGATGTGATAAGTCAGGGGAGTTTGGGATAGGATACAGTACCTATGTTGTGGATGGAGATTGGAGATTTGGAGTTGGGCGACGGCCTTTGTCAAAGGGGAAACTGGCTCAACACGTCGAGAGCCACGTGCGTGCAAACCTTGAACTGGCTACCTACCTTATCAAGAAAGGAAAGAAAAGAGATATCCGTTGAGGAAGGAAAGGACTCCCCTTCCCCGTTCCTCTTACCTACCTTACCTTCGGCACCGCCGCTACTTTATCCGGCAGAGCTGCCTATGTTTGGGTTGAGCGGCTTGCGTCAGCCTTAGGAAATGGCTGTCCCTGAATTCCCCGATGATACGGATACAGCGCAGGGAGTCTCAAAGTTTCCGAAATCATAGTCGACAGCAAGCGGCGTGGCTTGTCGTCTGGTCTCAGCTTTGGGGACTCTGAAGCTCCGAGTCCTTGGGGCATCTGCGAATCTAGGCCTGGGTCGAGGGTATCGATCATCGGTCTAGGCGCGCGCCACATGGCCTGGACCGCTGCTACGAAACCGTGCGCCGGGCTGCGTTGGCGAGTTCCTAGGTAGTCAGAACGTCAAAATCTCAAACGATGCGGGGCGCAGCGCCAACGATAGCGACAACATGAACTTTTCCCTTTGGCAGGGGAGGAGTTTATGGGAATGCGAAAGACCAAGGTAGACGAAATAAGGTCTACTTTACCTCACTCGCTCGGGCACCATGGCAAGTCATTTTTGTGCCGGGCAAGTACTGTAAGATGAATACGGGTAGCGGTGAGGAGCTCATAAGAGCCCAATGCTTCCTCCTAGCTTAGTTTGCCGCTCATGACAACTGGCAACCCCAACAGAGGCCTAATCAATGTGTCTATTTGTTACACATCTCAGGCTTCAGCGGATAGAAGTTACATTCATCAAGCATTAGACTGACTATCTTACCCTGATTCCCCTTGGTGCGAAATAGCACCGAAAAACGCATCCAAGATGGACTCCAAGCCCGCAAAACCCATGCTCCCCAGATCCCCAGCCAATCTCCTTTGAGGATTCAACGGCAAAGTCGATGGCAAAGCGACATGCCAGATCTCAGCGGGCAGCCGCGTTTGCCACTGACTTACCAGAAGAGGTATGTACTTCGCAATGGTAAACCTCGATGGCCAAAGATGAAAAAAATCCCATTCATTAAGGATCAACACTTGGCCAAGTGTTTCTAAAAGTCCCCGCCAAACTGGTGGAGAACCCTGGCGAGTCTGGTCGAGGTTGTATCTGTCAGTGCTCAGGTGCCTGTCAGTTTGCGCCAATTCAGGGTCTCGAACACTTCTCGCATATTTCCCCTTCATATGCCGTAACTGGCACAACACATTCTGTCTCGGCAAATTGATCATAGGATTGCAATGGCGCAATAATCGACCTAAAAGTACTCTACATACGTACATCAGTACACAAAAATGTGCAACACGGCATGTTTCGAGGGCGGAACGAAGGTATGGGTGCCCTGATTTGATGTCGCGGAGATAGTAAACCAAGCTACGGGTATTTTTTTCTTCGGTTTTGACACATGCATTTTGGGTTAAACTGCTCCAGGCAAATCCATCGCCGATTACTGCCCACTGCACGGTACAGTACTGTAGATTCATAAGTCGAGACGTGGTATTGACAGGAAGCGTTAGTAGATGTCACACAGCTAGCGCCGGTTGGTCCGCAAACTCGGAGAAGATCATCCTGCAAATTACCAACATGAGCAAATGCCCGGGTTTCTGAATTCTCAATAAGCCTGTCCAACCAGAGAAGATTGCCTTGTGGCGATAGCCTCCACCATAATAACTACGTACCCGAAAGAGTAGAACGAGTCAAGACGGCAAATCCCGGGAATACCGCAGCGTGGGAAAGCGGCGCCGAGCCGACCCCTTCTATGCAGGGTACCACTACCTGCCTCCCCAGGTCCTGCCTTGGGGGATTAACAACCGCACACCCTCCTTCTCAGTCCCTGTCTTTTGCCGTGAGGCCTCGGCAGCCTGACGTTCTAGACTCAACTTCATCCATGGCATCGACCATCTATCGATTCACAGCGATTCACTCTACAGCGCCAGTGGCTCGTTCAACCTCGGGGCGACGGGTATAACTCTTCAGGGGGGCAAATAACCATGACTCCGTAGCCATCTGGCCTGGGCGGTCAGTCTGAGCTGGCCGAACGGCTTCGGACTGGGCTCTTGGACGCCCATCTTGGAGGCGGACCTCATGGGCACGGCCAACTCAGCCTCAAGCGCCAGTACCAGCCACAAGATGAAATACGTTGCAATGCGCTTCACCCGTCGAACTGTTGCACAAGTGCCTCTTTTTGTTCGAGTTCAGGACTTGGATGGGGTTCACTAGAGAGAGCCTATTGGCCCATAGGTCACGGAGAGGGGGGCCGTGGCGTTGTTCAATCAGCGTCCACGCCTTTGGCGCTCAAGCACAAACAAGGAAGAAATCCAGACACAACCGAAACAGCCACAAGCCACGGAATCGAAACGATGCTACAGTACTGTAAGAGGGAAAGGCGCTGCACTTGATCGGGGAGTCGGGCCCTAAGCCGCAAAGCTTGCCAATGCCGGCCAATGCTAGGTCTGGAAGGGATCGAGATTCTATTATACAGTACGTACTCCGGAGTAGGCCTACCTCAAGGTATGCACTGACTGGATGTACGATCAGATTCCCATGATACTACTCATGAGCGATTTCATCTGGCTTTGAGAAGCACCACAATTCGCAATTAGCGGCGCCATCACGATCAATATTCATGCTTATTATTACTACTGGCATCCATCTTGCTCGTCCCTCCCACACGCTGATTCATACGGTAGCTACCTTATTCACCGTGGCCACTATTAGGCCTTTTGCAGTCATCGATTCGTGTTGAACAGGAAGAATCGGAGGGCCCACGCAAGAGAACGGAGAGATAGGATGAAAAGGGAACTGCGGAATGCCAGTCGTGCGTTTTCGCTACCAATAGCTGCCCCATCATGAAAGAACGGCAGCACATGATGCCTTGGATTTGGCCTCTGAGCCTCTGAGATACGTCATTCGACGAGACAGGCTTACACCCTCGCATGGTGGAAGCATCGACAGTCGGCGCGACATGACGAAAGACAGCGGCCGCAGCAGCGTCCGTCCCTGCAAAAAAGGGCTTTGCAAATACGTCGGTGGCCATGCCATGTGGCCCATGAAAAAGGGTACTGTACTGGGATTTTAGATCAAGCAAATCGTCCTACCCGAATGATGCTGTCGACAGTTCTGGCGTGGTGCGATCCGTGAGCCAAACTTCGATTTCGATACCGGCCACGGTGGCCCTGGTGGCCCGATCGCGATCAGGAACAACCCACGGCTAATAGGGCGTGCGTCACTTCATGTTCAACTCCACACCCCCCGGGGCTCACATCTGCTCCGGCCTTGAAACTCAAGTCAAGCTCCAGCTTGGCTAACCCACAACCACCTGCTAACCGACGAGCGATTCCCTTTGAAGAGCAAGCTCATCTTTGGTCCTGACCGTCGTCACTTTTCTTTAGGGATCGCTGCTCATGGTCTCGGCGAGTTGCGAGTTTCTGAGCGAGCTGCGTTATTGTTATGGCGAGATTGGACTTGATAGCGTGGCTCTCACCCATCCAGTGTACCGTATGTCCCATACTCAAACGGTTTCACGGATTGGGATCGAGATCTTGCCCGCTATAGTCAGTGAGCTACTGCGCTACGGACATACTCCTTCGTGCCTCTTTCTCGACTACCAATGAAGCAAGGCAACGAGGTTCGAGGGTTGGTGGGCGAGGTGTGTAAGGGTGACACATTGCCGGTCATTTCGATCTTGCCATGTTGGGGCAAATCAATCAATTGAACGGTTGATCGTCGTGTTTACTTACCCTTTTCCGCCAGGAGAATGTAAGATACGCCCCGGCTCATGACAGTTCTGTTCCTTGGCCTTGGACAGCAGAGCATTATGACGGACTACAAGCTTTGTACGACACCAGACACCAGATCGCAGTACCAGCGACGCTGTTGCACTCTTTTGGATCTTCCATGAAGCTTCTTTGAAACCTCGCCCTCTTGACTCGCCCATCCCAGGCACCCGTCGCTTCTGTTGGATATTCTAGTCACGGGCGCCGGTTGCGTCGCGTTGCGTTGCGTTGAAGCGGCCTCAGTACAGTATGCCCATGGCCCAGATGATCCATGGATTGCAGCCATTGGATCAAGACGGGGCATCTCGATGTTGTCCAGGTGCCGCCGCCCTATCGAATACGTAGCCGACGACAGGGCCCAGGTCCACGCTTCTTGTTTACGGCCCCATTCCAGGTTCAACCACGGTACGGAGTACGTTGCTCAGCAATGTCCGTGCCAATTGCCAAAGGTCGAGTTTGAAGATCACCCACGCGAGCGAACGAATGCCGGCCTTGGCATCGTTCATCCTTCTCGAACATCGAGACTCGTTATATCGAGTTTGAAGGAGCTGTGAATCGAAGCCTGAATCGAAGCCAGAATTTCGACTTAGGCGCCAAGGCTCTCTGCGTTCTGACGGACGGACCTAGGAACGCATTTGTACGGAGTACCTCTACCACCGACCCCTACTCTCACGCCCCCCTAAGACCTGGGCTAGACCGCGCTCTCTCTAGCTCTTCGCGATAGGAGCCTCTGAACCAGACCACCCCCCGAACGGAGTGCCATGTACTGTAGGAATCTGATGTTTTGTGACCATTTTGTCGTCCACACGCCTCTTCTCAGGCTCACTTCCGCTCTCACGATTCTATCCTCGCTTCCAAAGCCCCCTGCTTTTCCCTTTCCCATTCACATTGAACTATCTTTTTTTGTTTTGCCGGTGGCTGCGGCACCTCGGATTCTGCCCCCCCCCTAGAGCAACCCCTGTACAGTGTCTTTGCACTCCATCTACACCACCCGGAGCCTTCGATGCCCTGAGTCGCCCTCTCATCACTCGCTCTGACTGAGAACTCCTCTCCACCTGCCGATTATCTCTATTCAACAACTCTCACGTCCCGTAATCCTCACAAGAGCGGCGCCCCTTATCTTCGATACCATCCATTCTTATGCTGTATCCTTCATTGCCTTTGTCTGGCTGGTTTCGCGCGCACAAGCCACGGGAATCCCAGGCCCAGAGCATCAATCCTTAACCCGACTTGCAGCAGAACCTAGCCCGGGCTTGTCTCTCCTTGACCCGTCACCTCATCAGTCGCCTCATAAGCTCCAGTCCCGGGATCACCTGCCAACCCTTCCCGCCCGGATCCTCGACATCTACATTCAGAGAAGCACTTGCGCCTCTGACAGACCGTTGGCCTTCCTTCATCTTCTCATCGCCGTTGGATGGAGCTTTTCTTCCCTAGGTAGTCCACCACAACCCAACCCTGCCTGGGGCAATCGAGATATCCGATCTTGCCTCTGCCTCTGGGGGTGCCAGTATCTGCCATCCACTCCCTCTCTCAAGCTCAAACCATCCATCCCTCTTACTCGGCTCCCGTCTTCCCGTCGACACTTGCCTGTAGCCTGTGCACTTCAGATCAGTTGCCTGGCTGTTGTGGCATGTCAGTTGCTCTGCCATTATCGCATTCTCATCATCTGTTCCCAACTCCCCCCGGTCGCGATACTTTTGGCTGTCGTAGTTGCTACTCACGTCTCTCGCTTCTGCGTCACTCCATCTCTCTAGTTTGTATGTCACTCCTATTCCTTTCGTCATTCCCCTTCCCCCCTCATTCTCTCTCTTCTACCTCTTCCCCTATGGCCTCTCTACCAAACCAATTAGCATGTCATCTGTTTCTCAATCTTTGAGCTCATGACACTGTGCTTCCTATTTCCTAAAACCTCTCGTTCCACATCTCAACCTGACCTTAACAACGTCGATCATTGCCCTCCAGAGGCTTGTGGCACACCTACTCTCTCGACCCCATTATACAATACGACTTGAGGTTCTCATTGTTTCTAGGACCACATAGCAAACTCTGCTTCCGACAAGACCTTCTCCTGCCCGAGCCTTTCAGTTAGAAACGAGACCATCAGTCCACCACAACTCTTGCTTGACCCCGCGTCTCAGGATCCACCTCAACTGGCAACTGCACGACCCATTTCAACCCAACTCAACTCGCCCGTCAGTAGTATTCAAAAAGAACAGTCGAATACTTGGATCCTCCATCTATAGACGCAATCCCGTGCCTCAATTTTCCGATACCTTCTTAACCCTTGGACCCCCACGGTCTGCCGTCGCTGCTGAGTGACCGTGAGCATCCCCCCAGAGCGCCAGATCGCCAGTCAGCTTTACTTACTCTTGTTTACAAGCCACCTCTGTACCTCGTGATTCACATCTGGATAGATGTCAAGTCGTCATCCTGGCACCAAGAAAACCAAGAAAACCATTGGTGTTTGGAGTGAGGTTCCCCGGAACTTCTCAGTTTAGCTGCATGTCTTCCGATCTTGAGACGACTTTTGGCGAGTTGGGCTTGTCCCAGTACTTGGGTGCGTTTGTCGAGCAGGGGTTTGATGAGTGGCACATCATTCTTGACATCCAGGAGTCTGACCTGTGAGTTCAACTACAGCCTAGCCACAGCACTCTCGCTAACTCGTATCTCAGAGATGCATTGGGCGTTAAGCTTGGCCACCGAAGGGTATGCTCGCTGTCATAGCCCACTTGGGGGCAGTGTTGCTAACGCCGATTGTGCCGTAGAAACTGCAACGGAGGATTGCCAATGCTCGAGGCATCTCTCCCACGGCCTCACTGGCAACACCAGTGAGGCTCGCAAGCGAAGATTTCAAGCCCGATGGTGCGCCACCCGAACCAAGTCGGACGGAAAGCCAACCAGAGGGACATGGTGTCGCTAAAAGAAAGTATCGACGGCATCCCAAGGTAAGCCAGGATCCAGACGCGGTCTAGCGAATGGTTGACTGATGAAGAATTAGCCTGACGAAAATGCTCCCGAACGACCTCCTTCGGCTTATGTTTTGTTTTCCAACAGTGAGCTCGCCTTTACCCCGGTGCCTGTTTGTTTAGTGCGGAATTCTAATCAAATGACTGCATCTAGAAATGAGAGAAGACTTGAGGAGCCAGAATCTCAGCTTTACCGAGATCGCCAAGCTTGTGGGAGAGAACTGGCAAAATCTCGATCCAGGAGAGAAGGAGGGGTACGAGAACCAGGCAAATGCCGACAAGGAAAAATACCATCGAGACTTGATGGAGTATAAGAAAACGGTCGACTACAGGAGATACATGCAGTACCTCCAGGAGTTCAAGGAGAAGCAAGCCAAGCGTACTCAAGGTTTGTAGCTAGCATGACACCAGAGCTCGACACTCGTCGACACAATGTTCAGGATCTGAAGGCTGATATGTTGCCTTCGTATAGCCCACGACGCACCCAAGCGACCTAAATTGGACTCTGCCCGATTGCGCCATGGTAGCAGCAGTAGCAACAGCACGACGATTACGCCCGGCGGTAACACATCGAGTGCAAGTGGCAGTGGTAGCGAGAGGTTGCAGGGGAGTGAACCGCCTCCCTCTCGGCGAGAGAGGTTGAGCTCGATCGCATCGATGGCCGAATCGCAGCACTCGTCGACAATGCCGTCGCAAGCGAACTTCAACGACGACACCATGTCGTCACCACGCGCCGTCCATTATGAAGGTGACAGCCCACGAGATTCGCATCGTCATGCCCCCCGGTGTCAGTCTTCGTGGCGAGAAGGTGGACGAGGGGTCGATCCATCTCACCAACACCTGCCATCGCTGTCTAACATGCTTGAGGATGGGAGGAAAGCAATGCCGATCTCGACTGGATCTGAAGGGAACCCGTATTCCTCGGGGTTTGTTGCCGCCAACCACCCCAGGTCGATACCTGAGGTGCCCAACGTGCTTCCGTCAGCGCCGGCGAGAGTACCTCTGCTCCGAAATGAACAATCCTCCAACAGCAGCGTCGGTTCCACCAGCCCAGCCACGAGCTTTGCGCGAACGCCCGGCGAAGGGCCGCTACCGATCCACGCCCTCCTCTCTCACCATCAGATGCCGATTCCGGTTGTTGCCACTGCGGCAATGTTTGAACGGAGCCCGTCTGGCTCTATCATGGGCGCGGCCAGCCCAAGCCCAACAGACCCAACGAGGCCGCCGTTCGGACATGGCACGGCGCCCAGGGGATATGGTACTTGACCCTCACGACGCAAAGTTTTGGTCAGGAAGTCAAGCTAATTCGGCTCACAAGGCTTCCATCCTCTGCCACCCACCGAGTCTTTGGCAAGGACAGGATCAATAGGGGACAGCGACGTTATGATGACTGCAGCACCTGACCTGATTGCTCCCGTAGAGGAAGGCCCCACGAGGGCTCGTCTCGACGGAATGAGCGTTCTCTTGAGAGCGGGAGAGCTTGTCGAAAGACACAAACGAGACGATCGAAGATGAGGAGGGCTTGGCATGGGCGATCAGACGTAGTGTTGGGGCGAAACCCAAGGTTGTTTTCGACGTCCACTCTCCCATTGAGGATTGAGTTGCTTACTCAAAACCTTTTCATTCTTCTTGGATACCCACGGCTTATTATTGGACTTGGCTAGGTTGGGGCTGGGCATTGGCGGATCGTGGTATATACGTAATGGCTGCTGTGGAGATTGTCGGACTCGGTCGTGCAGTCGTGGGCTTTGGCGTTTCGGTCTTTGGCTTGGATGCGAAAGATATCCGAAAGAGCATCTGGAAACCTTTGATGCGTAGGCAAATGAGTTAACCCAAAGATCAGGTTGGGTTTCGGTAACGGCCGTATTATATATTGTCACGTCTGTACATGTGAATCGCTCAGGACTGAGGTGGTAAACGCTGTTTCCGTAGCAAAGAAGTGACTAGAAGAAGGTGGAGAGGTTGGAATAGGTAACAATAAATGTTGCTTACCAGCACTAAATGAGGATTGGGTCGGTCAAGGCATTTGAAAGCATCAGACCACCAGCAGCACATTGCGGCGAGGACTTTTGTCATGACATGAAACAGGAGAGGGGCGTCGATCAACAACGGATGGCTGTATGGAGTAGTTCCAGGAAAGGAGGGGAGGGGAGAGAAGAGAAGAGAAGA
>JAAVUK010000286.1:0-26483 GCA_014899095.1 Fusarium buxicola
TCTTCCTAAGCTTACGTTTTCTTAGAGGAGGCTAAGGCATAAGGGGCTGCATTCCTCTGTGTTCTTTGTCTCCCGCAGGTCAGAGTCGCAGTCAAGAAGGTCAAATATGATATGATGTCTTTGCAGAGAAGAAAAGTGGCGCCTCGGGTTCCTGCGGCGGGGATGCTGCAGCTAATTGCAGTCGTCTAGACTAGGCCTGCGCGGCAACAACGAGAGGTAACATGAGATGCACTACTGAGTACGGAGTATCCATATGTGCCTTATGCGAGGCTTGCTGTACGGGTACGGAGTACGCGTAGACAAGGCCGGTGCCGTCGCCGTCGCCGTCTCGCGTGGTCCATATCGCGTGGCCAACGGGCAGACTGCTTGGCGCAATTGGGCTGGTTGCGGTGGAGATTGATGGGTCTAGATGACGATGGCTGATGTGAGGGATGAAGAGTGAAGATAGGTCGACAGTCGAGATTTCTGGAAGCATGTGCATGAGGCAAGGGGAGCAAGATGAAGGATCTGTCTCTGAACAGACAGGGGATATACTTGTTGAGAAGCATGCAGATCTGGGACTCCATCTTGCTCCCCAGCAGAGAAGAATCCTCGCTCAACTCGTCGCAGGACTTGCTCATTCCTCCAACTCCGCTCTCGTCTGCACTTTGCCCTGCCCAATGCAGGCTGTGAGATTCCCAATTCTGGTGGATCTCTGCGTATCTGCGTAGTGACTATGCAACTGCGGCAACAGAGCCAACTTTGCTCCAGAGGCCAGATCTGGGACCCGCTGGATCCCATGTCTCCTCTAGCCTAGGACTGATATCGTCCTGACGGGTTGAAGCTTTCCCAAGATCCTGCACATGTCTTTGGCTTGCAGACACCTCGTCGTGCCTGTAAGACGTGACATGGCCACCAATAAAAGACCAAGATGAAAAGAGCCGGGACGATAGTGTCGCTCCTGCGGGTTGCCGTAGGGGCCACTGCCGGAAGCGGTTTGTTTGAAGGTGAGCACAATGGAAGCTGTAGACTCGATGCAACACAACGCCAAGGTGAGATATCGAGACTGGGTTTGTCTTTCCTCGGCTAGGTTAGGCCTTGAGCGTCCAACTAAGGTATGGGCGAGCTCAACAACAGCTCCGGCTGCGCATCAAGTCCTCCGCTCTTTTCACCCTTTTGTGACATGTCAAGTAGGACTGGTTCCGACAGTTGGGGCACTCGATGCATCCGGCACTCGATGCATCTGTTCGCAGATTCGCAGATGGCGGCTCGTCTCTGCTCTGACCTTGCATGATGTGCCATCTTATGTCCACACTACAGGCATGTTGCGTGTACCTCAATTTCCCAGTCGCCAGATATGTATGAGCGTTCTGGTAAAAACCATGAGAAAGATGGCGTTTGCCTATGGCGTCTATGTCTCGCTCCCTGAGTCTCACGGCAGGCAGCGGCGAGCCTCTGATGGGTTTGACAACCGGAAGAAGAGCTGCCGAGTATGATGACTAAGACAAGAAAACAAACTCGACGAGGACGAGTTGAAAGATGCTGGTCACCCTTTCTGAATCTGTCCTTGAACACTATCTTGAGTCGTCGTTGAGTGAACAATTTCGATGCCGCTCGGGAGACCCAAGGCCGTGGACACTAGTCACAAGATCCGAGGTAGGGAACACTGAAAAGGGAACATGATGGCAACTTTGATGGATGCCGTGCATAAGATGGCTCCCTTTTTTTCTTGTCGCCACTCGTGGTCGAGCCAGTAGCGCTTTGGTAGGTCTTGGAGTGAGACACTGAGCAGTCCTCTTCAGAACTGGCCGACACCTGTTTTGTGTGAGCGATTCAGGCTCGTACCTACCAAAAAGCAAGGGGGGATTCTGTCGGCGAACGATCCGACGCTGAATGTCACTAGCGGGGCGGCCACGCCTCATAACTACCCAGTGATCGACATCTTTTGATTCATGGGGGATAGGGAGACATCTTTTCAAAACGCCTGGCAGAGACAGCTGCCAAGGCAGATGTACGAAGCAATGTGAGATCTGACGGCATATCTAACAGAGCAACATGTCATTTTCAACGCGGCCGAGGCTGGCGGCGGCTTGCTTTGAAGGCGTTGCTCTTTTCCCCCAATTCTAACTAGAAAATCAGAGAATGCTATGACTTTCATGAGCCTCCCATCTCGTAGTCCTGGGCCATGAGTCAATGACAAATAAAACGAAAACTCACGAGTACACAATCGCTGACACGATTTGCTCCACGGAAGTCTCATTACGTCGGCGCTGCAATACAGGGAGGGACTGGGAGCGAGGGTGCGAGACGAAGGATAGTTATGATCCTTTTCTCATTCTGGAGGTGGAAGAAATGTTTGAATTCAAGGTAAGCAGTCCGTCGCATGGCCACAAGAGGCGGGGGAGTCCAATGCGCTCTGCCACGAGGAGGAACCAATGAGCAGAGATGTGAGGGACAAAAGAAGCAATATGCTCCCCACCACCCCAGGGTAGGGAGACGGGTGACAGGGAGTCAGGGACTTCGTGTGGGAAGCCCACATCTCATGCTGCCAACAACACGAGTCGTGCCAGACTCAGTCATGCCGGACTCAGTCGGTGCGGGAACCATTCGCGACTATACGAGAGGCGGGAGGCGGGAGCTATTTCGGACTCACTGACGGATATGTTCCACTGACTCGGGCCAGTGTTTCAACTCTTTTCAGCGCCGATTGCCATGAAACGTGCGACAGGAGCAATCGGGATCAACGAAAAATAACCAGACAGTGAATGAACTGTCCTGTCCTGTCCTGTCCTGTGGGCGCCGTGCTCGTATTATCTGCAAGAAGGAGTGTATCGGCTTTGCCGAGGCCTTCGATATTTGCTGCTCTTCCGCTTGGCTGCAGGTACCAGACACATCGAGTGCGCGGAGCTCCCTCACTTGTAGAGCTTGTATGAAGTAGCCTGCTCTCCAAATCGTACAAGGTGGCGGCACGCTCCCTCTGGCAGTGATCAAATACTGAGAGCTGTTTTGAGACACGGGCCGAAGGAGTGCACCATCATGGCTTCGGTGTGTTGCTAAAGCTTCGGGTAGTGCCTGTGCATCCGGGAGACTGGGACGGCCGGTTTGGGTCAGGCAAATGCGAGCTTGAGATGACGAACCAGCAGATGATGGCCTGAAAAAGGGATGGGATGGCTGCATGAACGCGGCTGCTTGTCTAGCATCAGGTCAGAAGCCCATAATTCCATGGACTTGATGCTGTGACTTGATGGCACGTTAGCTACGAGCGTCAGGACTGGGCTCAAGGAAGAGAACCGAGAAACATTGCGACAATGCAGTCTTCTCACAAAGTATTCTTTAAATCCTTGGAACTATAGCTTTCCGTACCGAAAAAGTGACAGCTCGCTCGCAGTTTTAGTGAGAGCCATATGAAAAGTGGCGGCTCATTTTCATCGGCGCCGGATGGCTCATCCAAGCTCAACCCACTTACCTACCTCTAAGACCAAACCAGCTTCCAGGTAAGAGCAGGGGTTTTCTACTGAGATCTGTAACCACAAGTTCTTTTCCCAAGGCCTTGCAATAAATGATTATTTGGAGGTGCGGCTGAATACGTGACGATATCATGCTGCGACACTTGGTGGCTTCTCACTGGAACCCCCAAACCTAGGTCTAGTTATGGAGCCACCGAGCCAAGGGTTGTCGAGGGTCTGCGCGGTCATCAACAGCACTTAAATGTCTTGCCAGCAGCACCGCCTGTCTGAGGAGGTCAGCCAGTGACAACAAACAAAGAACGAGAAGCAAGTTATTCAGGGTCGCGATAGGTCGAGGTATGGACCCCGAGCCGCACGCGGCGACCTCAAGAACAGCCCCAGAGAGTCGGAAAAGTACCAGTCCACGGGAAGGGCTTTAGAAAGCCCGTCGTAGCACGCGCCGGGGTTTATTTTCCCCTCGACATGACAGTCGTGGCCTTTGTCATAATCTCAGGGATCGAGGCGGTCGAAGACACAAGAAAAGGCCCCAGCGTTTGAGGTACTTGCCTCGGCTGATACCTGGACCAGGGATTATCAACAGGCCGTGTTAACGAGTGATCTCAATCGCGACAAGAATGAGGCTTCGATGAACGCTGGGTTCTTGTGCGCGAAGTCGATATCTGCTCTCTACAGCCAGAATGCTGGCCAGATTGCTAATGGAAGGACCTGGGCGGTATGGTATGTGAGCGACGGTTGGTCGCAACTGGTTCGGATTCTCGAGCAGTGACAGTTATAGGCCGACCAGACGACCACAACGATTGTCCAGCGACCACGCCACGAACGGGAACAAAAAGCAAACCATTCGCTGGTAGCTTGAGGCCTAGGGTTGAAGGGTGGGAGATCGTTCGTGGGGAGAAAACAAGCCACGGGCCGGGTCATTTTGGGGAGGGGCCGTTGAACCGTGCTCGTCACCGCTGCAGTGGAAGGGTAGTTGGACACCGGCAGTGATATCACTGGAGAAGCGATGCAGCAGGGCAAGGCGAGGGTTCGATGCGAGGTCGCTTTGTTCGCTGCGCACATGATTAGGTTTGTAGTCTATAAGAGGGAGGAATAGAAAGGGACCAGGGATGAATGGAGGCTACTGTAGAGTTAACAGGGACAAAGATGGGGAGAGGGAGCAAACTTCGCTTTGACCTGACGATCCTCTCTCTCTCTCTCTTTTTTCTCTGTGGCTGCAATGAGGAGGCAAAATACCCGCTTACCTATTATTGTCATGGCTCCTGTGGGAGTAGGGCTCATGCGTTTTCTCGCCTGCTCGTCTCTCATAAAGCTGAACTGCGTCGTAATACCAGAGATCGAGAGCTGACTGGCGTGTGGCTATCCATCGGAGTGGGATACACTCGCATATGTCTCTTGTAAATGTCTCGGATGTCTCTCGCTCGCCCTCTCTTTCTCTAGAGTACCTGGGAGAAAGGAAAGACACATTTCGATGCATAGGTAGTAAACATGATGCATCGTGGAGGTCCAGGTTGGGCTAAGGTTACCAGGGTGCTGTGGTGCTAAAGTGAAGGGAGTTAGTGGTGCTAGGGAGGCACTGGCACTGGTCCACTGGAGGGGTGGGAGGCGTTAGCTGTGGGTGTGCTAAACTGCTCTAAGTGGGACGTACTAGGGTGCCGTTATCCCTGCTCCCGCAGCAGCCACAGTCGTTTTTTGACCCTCCGACGGCTTGCCTCTGGGATGGAAGTGGGCATTCCTTGCTGGGCGATGCTTAAAGTCTCCCTTGGGCCCCAGGATGTTTGGAGTTGATGGATAATGAAGAGAGAGAGAGAAGGATTGTCGTTTGTTTGTAATTACTCAACTATACCTACCTACCATATCTTACCTGCTCTCTCGTTCCTTGTCAATTCCCAACGCAGTTGTATTGCAGTGGCAGTGAGCGGCAGTGGCAGAAAGCCCTTGATCTCAGTGGCTATTGCTCTGTGCAACCGAACACCACCAACCTCAGGTTCCTTCCCTTACTTGACTCGCCTCCATTGCGCCTGCCGTGCGACCTCTCTCACATCTACTGCATTCCTCTCCTCGCACACCTCGCACCAAATTCATCTCACTCCCTTTTTGTCACTCGCAACTCGCAATCTCAACCTCGATTTCACCTGCAACGAGGACTGGAAGCACAACCTCACATTCAGTAGGGATCAAGACATCTACAATACACAACAGACGCAGAGAAACGAAGGCAAACGCAACACAACACCGCATCAAACTCGCGAGATACTGCCGAAGAAGAGTTTGACACGTTCGCACGACGCTCTTCGAGGGCATTGTCCTATCCTATCGCATAACGAACCGTTCCTCAGCATCTCGCCAGGAATCGAGCGGATCTATCCTCAAGATTCAAGTCACCGCATACGCCATCGTGGGAATGAGCTGCTCTGCCTTGTGCCCTTCGCTCCTCGCTGTTTGATACAGCCACTCCCGTATTCAGCGTCAGATCTTTCGTGCTATTCAGTTTCAATTTTAGTTCCAGTCTGGACTGTATTGTCTTGATCTCTCCAAACGCCAAATCTCCACCACGAGTGGCTCTGATTCACCCCAAACATTACCTTCACTTACATCTCACCTCTGCCTTCCACCCTTTACAGCTTCTCACCACATCGGACCTGGTACGTTGCAGGGCAAAGCCTTTTCCCTCGTGCATCTCTGAGTACGAGGATAATCCTTGGGTTTCGTCACTTCGCTAACACGATCTCACCCAGGCTTCCTGCGCAACCTCATCTTTTCTCTTTCATTGACCAAAGATCAATATGGCCAACGGCTTCGGCGGCATCGAGCGGCTCTTCACTAAGAAGAAAACGCTAGCTGCCTCAGCCAACTCAGTTGAGGCTGTGGCCCTAGCTGATACTCCTCCCACAATACCTCGGTTCCCTTCGCCTTCCTTCATCCGTCCCAAGACCAGTCGTATGACTGCTCGAGAGGAAGTGAGAATGCAGCCAGCCAGCCGAGTTCCTTCTTTCCCGACTTCCGTTTCTCCTCATCGAATAGACTCGATGAATGCGCAGAGCCCTACGCGCTCTTTGAATTCCTCTCAATTTCAGTATTCCCCTCTCAGAACCTCTTTCATGCCCACACAAACAGAGTCATTTCTGGATGGCTTCGATGTCTACCAGTTCCCTCGGCCCCCGACTCACCATGGGGAAACATCGGCCTCTTCTTCTACTTGCGGTCCCAAGTCATCTATTGAAGCCCATAGTGAGCGCAGCTTTCGACCTTGGTCTTCGGGCAAGCCTGATACTGGCGCTTCGAGGCTCGATACTCCTCCCTCTTCAGACCTCGATGAAGAGGACGTCCGCAGACCTCGATATCTGCTTAACAAGAAGCTCCCTGCGCTTCCCCAAAGGAAACCTCCTACCCCAGAATCTTCTCCAGAGCTTTGTCCAGTCCCGGATTTACAATTGAGAGGCTCCAAGTCGATCGATTTTCTTAACAAGGCCGTCTACAAGGATATTCGTCGCCAGCTTACCGAAACCCTAGAGCGGCGACCACTACGAAGAGCTCTCAGCCAGTCCAGTATAGCTCCTTCTACCAGTAGACTTTCGCTCAGCAGTTCTACGCTACGAGAGCCCGATGTTAACGAGTTCCTGAACTTGAGCGACGATGACATTGCCGAGTTTGGTCCTGAGGACCCGGCATATGTGGACGATACACCAACCTCCTCAACGGCTCCTTCTACCGCCGATTCGCCTTGCTCATCTCTCCTTACTCTCACACCTCCATACGCCAGCAAACCTGCCACGGCTGCCGCGTTTGAGGCTGCGAGAATCGCGAATCGCTACAACTTTGACTTTGTCTATGTCGTCAACCTCTGGCCTGTCAATGCTCAGCTCCAAGCCTCTGGCCCAGACTATGACACCGCTTCCATCAACTCTAGGCTATCGAGCAAGCACCCTAAAGCCATGACCGGCCGCCTGCTTGCTGCTTACGGCCTAGAAAACGTCAACTTGCCTTTCCAGATTTCCACTGTCGCGCATGGGAAAATTCTCCGGACTCCAGGCTGGATCGAGTATAGAGCAGGGGAGGTACGGGACGACGAATTTGCCCGCGGCTATGCTTGTGCCTTTTACACCGGCGAGTGCTCGCGAGCGGGATCTATCCTCTCTAGAAACTCGGCCTCCTCGGCGCGGTCTATGAAGACAGACCGCGGGATCGTTTTCGCAGCGTATCGGAAGCCTCGGGCTGACGGAAGTGTCGTCGGCGTCGGTTCCAGCCCAGCTGAGCTCGTGAGCATCCACAAGGATGCAGAAGCCCTTGTGGAGATGCTCATTGACATTCATGTGGCGAACCGACTTCGTCAGCCCCAATCGCAGTCTCATCACTCTGAAGAGACGGGTCCCATGCCTGAGCAAAGGTTGGGAGTTATTGGAGGTCAAGAATAAGCTCCCCGAGCAAGCTTTGTCAATTCGAGCCATGTTTACACGACCGTGTTTCCTTTGTTTCTTCTGCGAGCAGGCCATGCCTCGCCTCGGCATTGCCCAAACTCGAGCTTTTTCTTTATTGTTTCCATGCAAGATACCTCAAAGGGCGGTCAGCAGTCAGTTTTCAATGCAACGATACATAACGGTCATGACGGACGTCACGGATTGCTTTATGCCCGGCCATGTATGCATGCCGGCGCGGATCTGGGGAAAGTGACGACAGGACAGAACGAAGGATATGTTTATGCACCTCGAGCGAGGATTAGCGACCGTTTGTCATTTATGAGCGATGAATGGGCAATGTGTGGATGGACAATGCAAGATGCCTGACGCATCTATGGTCGAGGGAATAACCCTAACGAGCCCATCCTGAAATGATGATGTCTTTCAAACCGTTGATTGCATTCTCCAACCCTTTACTCCGTACTTGAAGTGATTGTAACATGCCTATGCTACCTTACTCTTGGTGTGCACTCTTACTTACTAGCCGTACAATATTGAGCCACCTTTTTGCGGAAGTTTTACATCAGTTGAGTTATAATGCTACGATCTTAGAGAGCAAGGTGTTGAACTATCCATGCTTGCAGCCCACTGAAAGCATAGCCCGCTAGCCAGCAACCACATAACCCTTCAACGTAGAAAATACTTTTGGTTGAAATATTGGTTGTGTAACTATTACAAATGAAATCGTGTTCTTAATGATGTACTTGCCGGAACTATCTCAGTCCCACCCACCTCCATTTCCGTCCCTTTTCAACACCATCCTCCTCCTGAACAGCATTCTCCCGTACAAGACTCAAAAACACCCGCTCCAGCGTCGCGCCGCCGATGGAGTAGTATTCAACGCCGACTTCGTCCTTGGCACGCTCCAGCAGCCCGATGACGCGCGCCGCGGGGTTTGTGCCAGGGATAGTGAAGCGCACTTGGCGGCCGAGCATATCGCGCTCGAGCTGGACTCCAGGTAACACGGCGAGGACCCAGCTTCGGACACGCTCCATCTCTTCTAGGATGGATGTCGGTGCCGTCTTGAGGAGGAGGCTCACGTAGTAAACGTTGCTGTATCGCTTCCTCAGGGCTTGAGTGGTGCCGACGGCGAGGAGGCGCTTGGAGATGATGGCGGTACGGGTTGCAAGAGTATCAGCCTCTTCCATGCTGTGTGTCTATGCATGGCTGTCAGTAAAATGTTACGGACTGTGAGAGCGTTACATACAGTAAGACGCAAGGAGCGGTCAGGGGTGATCTCTTGGATAATCTTCCAGAAGGCCCGCTTGGCAACAGCGTCCATGGCGGATGTAGGCTCGTCGAGAACCAGCACTGGTGGCTTGCCCATAAGTGCAATCGCAAGGCTGAGCTTCCTCTTGTTTCCACCTGAGAGTTTCGAAGCCAAGGTATGGGTATGAGGGGTCAGATTGAGCCGCTTCATGACGTGATCAACGTTGCCCTTGACGTCCTTGACGCCCTTGATGCGAGCGTAAAAGGAGAGGTGGTCTCGCGTGTTCATCAGGTCAAGAGCATCGTACTGCGGGCACACTGCATCTTCGGTTAGCTTTACTCGGCGAAGAGTAGTTGATGTGTGTGTGCTGATGATTTGAAGAACGAGGTAGAGAATTGGGCCTCCATAGCCATAAATGGAAGCTGGGGGTGTAGGTTCGCCATCTTTGCAGCCTACCTCAAGGACGTTGAGGCCAATGAGCATGGCCCTGAAGACGATCCCAATGGGCAGGATGAGGTACACTCCCAACGCAATGCCAAGCGTCAGCTTGTCCATCTGCGCTGAGCGAGTGTAGGCGACACGACAGAAAGACTTACAGCAAAGGAAATGGCAGATATGGCGTACATCAGCACGCTTACACCAGCCATAGCCAGGAAAGATTTGAGCGGGCCCGAGACAAAGTGCGAAAGGACATTGCCCAGGAGAATAGCCGCCAGCCCGTAAAGAGCCAGGATAGGCAGCATCACCCAAATTGGCCCATTCCACGTCAATTGCGTGCTTATGGTGGCCGTTACGCCTGCGGATATGGCGAGGAGAAAGATGAAATCAAACATTCCTTATGCCACCCAAAGAGGGCCTCGTCCGACTCCATTAGCATACTCCAAAGACCGAACTTTTTGTGCCTTCTCGATAGCTGGATAAAGAACGGTAGCAGCAGGATAGATTGTCTGCAACAGAGTAAAGAAAACAACGTAGATGACGCCAATATTGTTCGCAGACTAGATATGCCAGTTAGCATCTGTTGATCTAGGAGCCATCGTCGAAAACGTACACGGCGAGTCTCAGCAAAGCCTTGCTGGGAAGTAATTATTTTCATATTCGAGTTCATCTGACTCCATAGGCTCATCATTAGTGAGCCGCTGGGGCTTCCAAACGAGTTCAGCCGATGTGCCAGCACAGGTGATTCTTTGTCAGACCCCATGTAAACACCGCCTGGCCCTTTGCCTCTATTTCCAGCTATGTAGTCAATGAATGCTTGGCGGTCGTTGAGGACAACAGAGAGTTCTTTGTAAAGAGTAGGATCAACTTGCTCCACCTCGTGGAAGCCCTCCTTCACGATGCTGTAAAGTGTTTTGTTCGCCGAGGGAGGAGCCAAAGGAAGAGTATCGCAGCCGTATTCGACGCAGGATTGTGTCCAGGACAAGGTAGGCGCTGAAGGAGGATTGAGCTCCGGCTTAATTAGCGCACAAGAAGTTTGCTTGTACTCTCTAAGAAGATTCTTGAACTGGGGTGTGATGATGAGAGGTAGAGCCGAAACGTAGAGGTATGGCCACCAGAACCTCCTGAGAACAGTGAACCGTTTCCTGAACAGGATTCTGACCCGAGCCCAGAAGCTGGTGGTCTCTACGGGAGTCATCTCGAATTCAGACTCCGCAGCTGCAACATGGCTCTCTGTAAGCTCGAGCTCTGGCTCATCGGCCACTCGGAGGAAGACGTCCTCGAATTGAGGACCAGAGATGGAGACATCTGTAACTCCCCTTGAGTCCAGAAAAGAACAAAGCTCAGCAGCCGAGCGAGAACCAGGAGTTGTGTAGATGAGGTGATCCTGATGTATCGTTGAAGGGTACTAGACGTCAACCTTTGGAGCAGAGGATGGGGCGAGAACCCTGTATCCGCCGCCATGAAGGTTCTTCAACTCGGCAGCTGCTCCCTGACACCTGACTTTGCCTTTGGACATGATGACGATGTGGTCAGCAAGAACATCGACTTCATCGAGGAAGTGTGTCGTGAAGATGATGCTTCGTTTGGATCGCTGCTGGAGTAGGATCTCCCAGATAACTCGGCGCGAAGGGGAATCCAGGCCCGATGTGCATTCATCGATAAGGCACACGGACGAGTCACCTACGAACATGCAGGCAAGTTGTAGCTTTGGCTTCTGGCCACCGCTGAGAGTTCCAGCCAAGCTGTTGCGCTTCAGGTCCAGATTACAAGCTCTGACGAGCTCATCCAGCTCTTGTGGCAACTCGCGTCCTGCCTTGATCAGGCTCTAGAGACGTACATGCTCTGCGACAGTGAGCTCTTCTTAGAGCGTGTTCCGCTGGGGACAGAGGCCAATCTGTAACGGGAGAGCATCAAGCCGAACAGACCCATATGTTGGCGTTATAAATCCAGACTTCATATGCAAAGTAGTTGTCTTTCCGGACCCATTCGGCCCTACAAGGCACAAAATCTGGCCCCGGTGCCCTTGAATACTGACTCGATCAACGGCAGTGACTGGTCGTCGCTTGCAGCAACAAAACATTTGCTCCAGAAAGTTGGGCACGGATCGTTTCTTGAGGCCAAATGTCTCAGCGACAACCCCTTCCTTCCCCGGAGGTGTCCCTAGCAAATGTCCTCTTGCGAAAGTCAATACCATGCATGAGATGCTCAAACAGTATGGCCCCAATGGGATATACGAGAGTATGTATGCCAAGGAAGCCAAGCATCATTTGTTGCGTGACCTTGTAAGACTTTGAGTTGATTCCAGTATCCTCTGGAGGTGTCTGACCAAGTATAGCACTCGTGCTGTTCAGTTCCCAGAGACACATCTGCTGCGTAAAGAAGACATGATTCGAGCTTGGGAACAGAAGCGAGAGGATGACAACTCCGATAAATTGCGGCTTCGGGTTGAGTTGGAAGCTGTAGATCTGAGCCGCGACCGAGAGAAGCAGAAAGGCTCCTATGGCATAGATGGCCGAAACCCTGGAATTGGTAAAGAAAGCCGCAGCGAAGACAGTCGAGCTATTCAGGGCTAGTCCAAGAAGAATCTGCCAGTCAATGATCATGCCAAGGCTCGAGGTCGGAAACGTGAGATGTCCATAGAGAGCGCCAAAAGCGATGAAGCAAGGAAGACAGAGTAGATCAAAGACGATCAGCCAACTGAGCACTCGAGCAGCAACAGCGCTACCTCCACCCATGGCGTCGACCAACTGCGACATGACAGACTCTCGTTCCGCGGTGATGAGGCCAGTGAAGCGATAGATGATGAAGAAGTAGCAAGCGAAGAGGGCAAAGACGTAAACTTGTCCAATGAGGCGAACCGAACCTTGTCGATGGAGAAGATGTTGCTCTTCTTGGGTCTCGGGCATAAACATGAATACCTCTGGGACAGTAGTCGAGTTGGTGATTGCGTTGTTGATGGCAACGGCAGGTAGAGGCTCTCCTGGTCGCTCTTGTGCCCCTTGGTGTTGAAGTGTGTATCATCTCAAGCTGGGTCCGCACGAATCGTATACTGCCAGCCAGGTATGATTCGAGCTCTAGCTATTCTTAAGTGTGACATTGGTCAGGGGCGAATCGGTGAAGGTGACAGCAGCATGGCAGTCGCTGACTCTGCGTAGGTTCGCCAGGCACAGCGACGCCAGGTACGATTCGTCGTCAAGGAACACCATCTTGTCTTTGTCAATACCTTTGGTGAAGGTGGTGACAACATGATCCACGTCTGGGCCGAGCTGCGGTGGCTTCACAACGACCAGTTTGCCATGGACAGTGTCGGAGAGGTTCTTGATTGGGGCGGGAGAGGCGACGCCGAAGACGCTCGAGGAGGAAAGCCATAGACTGAAAGGAGAAACCCAACAGGATGTCTAGCAACTGAAACGAGAAGGTTCTTGTGAATGAGGGCACGAAGCTGGCGAGCAAAGTCTCACAGGTCAGAGAAGACCATGATAGGTTGTAATAGACAAGGAGTCTTTAGAGCGGGATCATGTACGGTTATGCTGTCTGTAGCATTAAAATATGGACGCGCATCGCAATGGGCATATTGTCTGAAACGACCAAACAACGAAACAACTCAGATCGCCATTCTCATCATCTACACAGCACCACGGATGAGGTTGGGCTCAACGGCCGCCCCAGCGCCGTACATGTCAATCTTTCTCGTGTTAACGAACTCAGCCCTCTTCTTAGCGGGGATGACAATCCTACTGGGCGAGGCTCTTCACCCCGAGTCGTGTCTCAAAGTGCTCAGCCTTATTCCGGCCGGGATGTTTACACGACGGGTGCTTCATTAGCTTGGGTGGCCGACTCTATGTGGCCCACCCAACGCCCAGACCCAGTGCCGAATGCCGATCGTCCATACGTATTTGTCGTCTCGTCTCCAAGCGGCCGCCTCGTGTGAAACTCCCTTCCTCTTGGTTTACATCATCCAAGCTCAATAGGACAGGCCCAGATTGCCATGTAAATGGCCCGTTCAGCCCCAAACAGGGCGTCACCTCCAGGAACACGAACGGCACGTAACATTAAGTACCAGCAAGGGCCTCTACGAGCTTCGAAAAGGTCGAGAACTTTGCGCCGTGATCCCAATATAGACAATCTTAATCGAAGGGAATCCTCCGTAGGCCCTGCCCCGCGCCTCTCTTCTTCATCTCCTGCGCAGCGGCGATGCTGCTCGGAACCTTGATGCCGCAGCAGTCGCCCCAACCCGTACCGTCGTGCGCTTTGCCTGTGTGATTGTGGCCTTCATGCGAGTCGTGTTCAGCATCCTCTTTATCATTGCCAGCGGCATCTTCCTCGCTCATACCGTCGGCCGCTTGCACCAGGGACCCAAAAAGGAAATGCTGCATCACCGGGAGCTTGCCCAGGACCTCGGCGACGAACATGCGACGCATTCCTCCGTCGATCTTTGTCCACGACTTTGCCGACGAAATGTCATCAAGCATGGGGCTGTGCCATCGCAGGCCCTTGACAGTCTTTGTACTGTTCACGAAGCTGACCTGACCTAGGTACATGTAGTCGTTGCCGAACTCTTCCAGACTGAGATCCTGGTGAATGGCTCGTGGAGTGATGTATGGGTGATGCAAAAGTTGCGCGGCACCAAATAAGAATGGGAGGAATTGATAATCGTCAAGTCCCCAAACTCCATGCGATCCCGCTGGCTCTAGGTAGTACGTCATCTGGACAATGCGCATCACCTCGAGATAGCGTACAAAGACACGCAGGATAAGGGGGTTGAAGTCGGTCCGTTGGACCAGCCCCAACTGGTACAGACAGAGAAGCCATATCATGAAATTTAGCTCGTGTCCGGACCCGTAATCGATGCGGCTCCCGTTGCCGAAGGACTGGCAGAAGTAAGTCGAAAGCTCGGCGATAGCCTCCTCATCTTGTATGCCAAGCTGTCGGTGCCAAGCTGAACTGTTCTTTTGCGCAAGCTCGAGGAAGCCCCGAAACGCCCTGTTGCCGAAACGTGAGCCGCCTTGCTCATTTGGAGGCGATTTAGCTACCAGCTGCTCCGACTCGTCGAGGATGCTCAAAATGGTCTTGACAGAGCTGCTAAGGTCGCCGTCTCGGATCGAGGAGTTGGGAGTGTCGACAACGGACTCTGCCAGTCCGAAAACCCAAGCCGTAATGAGCTTGTATGTTGACGAAGACAGAAAAATCTCGTGGTCCTTCTTTGACAGGATCCTGCGCGACGGTATCTTGTAGGTCCAGTTGGACGTGTCGGGAGGCGCGGGCAAGGCGGGCGTCTCGGGAATGGGAGTTGGATTCGCGGGCCCTTGACGTCGTCTACGAGGTTCGAGTTTTGGAAGACGGTCTTTGAGATTAGAAATCGAAGACGCCGCAGCCTGTGAGGGCGCAGACTGAGTAGGAGCCTGTGAAGCCATTTTTGTCGCGATGTTGCAGGTAAGGGTGAAGATTGTACTAAGCTTGGGGCTTGAGCAGGAGGAAGGACTCTGACTAGGTAGGTGCTGAGGCACTGCGGACAGTGCATAACCCCACCATGGAGAGACAAAAGCCGCCTGCATACCTAGGTACCTATAGTAGGTAGTACCTAACCTAGGTAGGGACGAGCAGCGCGGGGCAGAAAGCTCCCCTGCCCCGGATACAAGGTACCGGAGAGAGCCTCAAGAAAATTTCCCAGCTCTACTATCTTGTGTTATCCATCGCAACACCAACAATAATGGCTCCCTCTGCTGAACCTGCGGCAGAACTATCGCACTTATCTAAAGCAGATGGGTCTGCGACATTCTCATACGGGGGATATGCCGTAGTAGCCGCTGTCAACGGCCCTATCGAGGCCCAACGGCGGGATGAGAACGCCTTTGAGGCTCTTGTGGACGTCATCGTCCGTCCTGCTGCCGGCGTAGGAGGTAAGATCCTCGACACAGTCCGTCATAAAGGCAGCCTTTTCTCATGCGCTTTGTAACAGGTACTCCTGAGAGGCAGCTCGAATCAATCTTGCAGGCAGCGCTTAGGCAGCTCATCCCTGTGAGAGACTACCCTCGGTGCGTGATTCAGATCACTCTTCAGGTCACTGAAACGCCTGAGAACGCATATGTCAACACCAAGCTGGTTCAGGCACAACTGGTAAGCATTAGCATAGATGCAAGGATAGTAATGCAATGGGTTGCTAATCTCAGCGCAGAATCTCCCCATCATTCCTGCGCTTCTTCACTCGGCCATTCTAGGACTCCTCAGCGCCGCGGTTCCCCTCAAGGCTATTGGTGCAGCAACTGTCCTTGCCATCCCGGAGGAGGAGGGCAAGGATATCACTGTTGACCCAAGTGCTGTTGAGACCGACCGCGCCAAGTCGGTCCACGTTCTCGGCTTCACTTCCAAGGATGAGCTGCTCTTGTCGGAAAGTGAGGGCTCATTCTCTGCGGATGAGTGGACTAAAGTTCTCCAGCTTGGGCAACGCATATGCTGCGAGCACCAACAGCCCGGCTTCGATACATCTATGTCCGACAATGATTTGGAGTCAAGGAGCATGAGACAATTCATTCGCTCCGTTATGGAGGCCAAGGTGGCGGAGGACCTATACTGGAAATGATGCACGGCATCAAGTGCATGATATTCTCCTAGTGTCCTCCGACTCCTGCCTACCGCCAAGATGGGTATCAAACCTTCGCCTACGCGCCTAGTGAGATATCGCTTCTCCAGCCTGGATTGACCCCAGTATCAGGGCGCGGTGGAGGTTGAACCAGGTTTTTGAGGCCAGACTCGACCCTTGGGAAGGCGATCAAACCTCGATGACCAAGTGGCAATTCCCTAAGTATTCAGAAACCGCCTAGCATTGCTGGTCCAAGCCCCGGCTCTCTTAGCCGGGCTGCTGTCAGACGAAAAGCTGGGATATAGCTCCTCTCTGGTTAAGATCCAGGCGGTGTTTCACCATAGCGTCAAGTACCAGAAGGGCGGCCTCAAGACCGACTTGAGTGGCGGTCTCGCGAATAACACTATGATACCATAAACTGAACGAGAGAAATATTGAGATCAGTGATCTTCCTTGTTGCACTCAGTCTCTGAATTTGTTAAGATGCTTGGTCCATGTGATAGTTCGTTGGCAGGAGCCTGTCGTTTTTGAATACATCAGTCAACCACCAAGAGGAGGGTCAAATAGCCGGCCACACAAAAGCCCCTGCTAAAGTTTGAAAACTTGCCTAGAGAACTGCGACAACTGCTGTACATGTTGAAAGTGATAGCTTTGCATCTGACTCGCCGCAAGTTGCTTGATTCGCCTTTTGGGAAGGGGTTCAGACAGAGCGCTTACGAGACGAACTGTGACAACATTAGCGGGCCGCGTTCTCGAGTCCGCCCCAGTCCATTGATGCGACATTGATCAGATTTCGCAATCACCTATCATCTCAACCATGCGCTTGGATGAACAACTTGTTGTCGTGCTTGGCTTTGTGGGCATTGATTCGCAATGTCACAGCTGACAGAACGCCATTACACAGTTACACTTGGAGTCACAGCAGTTAGAACCCGGATCTGCAACCTCTTCCACCAGTCTCACCAGCCGAGAAGAAAAGGCCTGAGGGATAGATATGGATGAGAGAGGCATCATCACATATGGATCAAAGCAAGAGAGCGGAGAAAACACAAACGGGTAACTATCTCAGACGGATTGGAGTGTAACTTAATGCATGTGCATAAGTCAGGGGTCCACTGAGCCACTGCAGCCACAGGAGCAAGGTACTAAGCCGAACATGGAAACCTGTGACACCTCAAGCCGTTGGAAACCCTCGCCGATTTAATACTAGGTCCACCTCCTTTGAAGGGGTAAGAATATCAGAGACTGGATAGGCTCCTAGTCCAGAGACTGCAACGTCGCTGATATCGACGTCTCAGCCGGCGGCAGACGAAGAAGGGGAGTTGTGACAAGTGACAAGGAGGCGAAGGGGGTTTGTTTTGGCGCTGGTTCTTGCCCTCTCTAACGCTACCTGGACCTTAGAAAACAGCGAGGGGAGGGAAGCTGCAACACGAACAGCCAAGCTACAGACGAGGCAGGAATGAATAAGACTATTAAAGCCAGCAGGAGCACCCACGATAGCGACCCAACTCACAGCAGCAGGTCTCAGTCCATTCATTCATCATCCGATCCAACCTTCACCTTATTCTTCCTTATCCGTACATTCGTTCATAATCGCTTTTACGCAGTGAAGGGCTCTGGGAGTCTCCTGCAAGTGTCCACTCACTCTCTTGCTTGTTCGCCGCTCGCTTACAGATTGATTACTTTCTCTTGACCGCTGCTGTTGGTCGCCAACCCTTATTCTTTCGATTTGTCCGTCTTCTCTCTCTTCTCTGAGTGGCTTCCGTTGGCGCTGTGCGCTACCTTGGATTCTATTTCTGCGAGCTGAGTTTGCCAACGCTCTCTTACTTGATTTGCTCGCGTGCTGCTGCGCATTGGTCTATCCCCGGACTTCTCGCTGGCTGTCGGAGGGTTGCGCCTTTTGCCATCTTGCATCGCATCCTGTGGCCTGCAGCTGGGACTGGTTACCGCGTTGTGTTGCATCTGCACATTGCAGCCAGGAATCTTTTTAGATCCTTGGACCTTGATTTGCTTTCGGTCTTCGGTTGTGGCTCTCGCTCGCCTCGCCCTTCCGGGTCCCGTTGGCCGCCGCCTTTGCTGTGGTAGGAAGATCTCCCAGCTAAGCCAATAAATAACCAACCCCTGCCCGCCATAACCAACACCCTCGATAACAGCGACAACCTGCAAGTGAGATCGATCAAACCAACAACAGCGAAACAACGTTGGATCCTGCGACCGTCGGGACTCTGATCCAGCCTCTTGGTGCTCGGTCCCGGTTGCCCACGTCACCCACGTGCACCTTGCGTTGCTGCGACTAGAGTCGTCTCATCACAACCACCGCCAATCGCGGCGAGTCCTCCCGCCCGCTCGGCTCTTGTGCCTTGGACGCTATTGCCATCCCTGGCGCGTCTACTGTGTATGGGTGGTGTGCTCCCCGCAACCGACTGGGGGTTCTGACGAGACTTGACAACTGTTTCTAATTAGTTATCACGGGTGTCTCGGGTGCAATCAGTTCTCGATTCTCGATTAACGAAGACTTTGAGAGTGGGTGAGTCTTCATTTACCCAATTGGGTGTTCACTAGCAAGCCAGCACCGCGCCGAGACGACAAACTTGGGGAGGCGTCTGTTAATATTATTGGATTGACAGGCTGACAGAAAAACGCAGGTGATCGATTCAATTTCCCACTCATCATCCTTGTGTTCCATCTGGGGAATCACGAGGAAGCGAGGTGACAAGAAACTCGCGCTGCGACGTCATCTATATCCTCCTTGTCGGGCCGGCCCCTGGTGGGTTTCTGCTTCCTGAGTGAGATTGATCGGTGAAACGTGAACGCAGCCGCGGTACTCTGTGTCTGTTACATCGACGGCATTCGCATCCTGGATCCTCCGCTTGTCTCCGCCATTTAGCCCTTTCGGACTTTACAGCGAAGGAGTTTTGTTGCTGAGCGAGCAAAGAAAGTGGAAAAGCACACGACAAGAAAGAAAGACAAGGAGAGACATCGCGTGCTTGCTGCATCCAAGCCCTCGGTTTACTTGATTTTCTTCTTCTTCCTATTCGGGACCTGCACTTCTCTTCACGGCTTCTAATCCACAAAAAGGAAGGACATCCATCCCGCTCTACTACGTACAGTACAGGATCCCTATCCTATCCACCAACTCCTTAGCCCCCTCCAACTATTCAAGACTAGTCCAGTCTCCTCCACCAGCAGCGGGAAAATGACAGGCGTGCTTTGCGCCGCATCTCCCACGGCTCTCCACCCAACTCTTGGCGGCCCCCGGGACGGCGGTTGCTCGTCTCCTACTTTCTCTTCTTGTTCTTTTATTCTTAATAAGAGCACATTCGCCGACGACGCCGGCAAGGACAAGACAGCAAGAGGAGCGGCTGAACAAGCGAGTGCTGGCAGAACGCTATCGCCGTCTGTTCCATTGTCGTCGTCGCCTGTTGATGCTCCAGGTCAAGTCTTGGGCCCTTCAAAACCTTACTCTCCGTCGCCTTCTGCCCCCGTTGCAGGAGATTGTGGACCCTCTAACACTGCATTGTCATCTCCCCAAAAAGACACGGCAAAAGACACGGCTCTGTTGAATTCATCCTCAGTGTCCTCTTCCTCCTCATCATTACCCTCGTCTTTGTCGTCCCCGTCCTCTGCGGTGTCGTCTCTTCAACCCCAGACACATCGGGCCAATCCTGTCCCGAAGGCTGTGGCCTCGGTTTCCCGACACAATAAACCCGACGCGCTCTCCCTCTCGCTTCCGCCTTCGCTCAGCAACATGCTTCCTGCTCGCGAAAGAAAGGGTGTTCAGTCCCAATCTCCACCGACCTCGTCATCTGTTTCGGCCTTTTCCAGCATTGCAAGCGTTTCCATGAATGCTTCTACCGCTGCATCGTCGCAGAGTCTAACTGACGCTCTCAACGACCTCGCCAAGTCTCGTTTAACTCCCGCGGCCACCGTTCCCACACCCACTACTGCTCGGACTTACACTTCCACTTCCAGCGCCGACACAACCTCCTCTGAAGTGGCCGCTACCGTCCTTGCTTCAACGCTTCAGTCACCATGCTTCTACCACCAACGTTTTGCCGATGCTGTCGACATTGGCAAGGTTCTGGAAGAAATCAAGAATGATGTTTCCATGTCGCATTCACGTCTCGTTGCTACTGCGACCGGCGTTCGAGAAGTTTCTAAGCAACTTCAGCGCCGTCCCATCAAGCGTGCCGTCCGCAACATCATGATTGTCACCAAAGCACGCGATAACCAGCTGGTCTATCTCACTCGCGAGCTCGCCGCTTGGCTTCTGCGAACCCCACGGTACGGCTCCGACCTCGGCGTCAACGTCTATGTTGATGCTAAGCTTCGCGGCTCCCGGCGCTTCGATTCTGCTGGCCTGCTGGCTGAGAATCCGCGATTCCAGCACATGCTCAAGTATTGGACACCAGATCTATGCTGGAGCCAGCCAGAGAAGTTTGATCTCGTCCTTACCCTTGGCGGTGATGGCACCGTTCTTTTCACCTCTTGGCTCTTCCAGCGGATTGTGCCCCCTGTCCTCTCCTTCAGTCTCGGCAGCCTTGGCTTCATGACCACCTTTGAATTTGAAAAATACAAGGAGCATCTCAACAGAGTCATGGGCGATGATGGTATGAAGATCAACCTCCGTATGCGCTTCACGTGCACTGTACACCGCAACAATCGTCGTGGATCTGGCGCCATCGGCGCGCCACCACTCGAAGAATCGGAGCAATTCGAGGTGCTCAACGAGCTCGTCATCGATCGAGGCCCATCTCCTTATGTCTCCAACCTTGAGCTATACGGCGACGACGAGCTACTCACCGTCGTGCAAGCCGACGGTTGCATATTCTCTACTCCAACAGGCTCCACGGCATACTCCCTCTCCGCTGGCGGTGCTCTTGTTCACCCGGATATTCCTGCCATTCTCCTTACACCCATCTGCCCTCATACCCTTTCGTTCCGGCCCATGGTTCTCTCTGACACCATGGCCCTCCGTGTCACGGTTCCGCGGAACTCACGGGCAACCGCATACTGCGCCTTCGACGGCAAAGGTCGCCTTGAGCTACGCCAGGGCGACCACGTCACGATCACGGCCTCTCAATACCCCTTTCCCACCGTGACGCGTACCGACACGGAATGGTTCGACAGTGTGAGCCGCACTCTGAGATGGAACGTACGTGCCTCTGCACAGAAGCCTTTCGACGCCGATGCCGGAGACAATGAGGATGATGATATTGGCTGGGACATTGACACTGACAGTGCATGCTATGCGAGTGAGGAGGGCAGCGTCAGCGCAAGTCCAATCCGTCGCCAGATGAGCCTTCTTGGACTGTAGAAGAAATGCCTCATCGGCTTTCCGGTTACTGCTTGCCAGCTTTCTTGCTTGTTTTCTCGAAAGCATTGGTACGAGGCATGGAGTTTATGGTGTTTTGGTTGAGGTTATGTTTCTCTCCTTCAGATACGTCAAGGACTGTATGAACGACCCAGCGTAGATGATGGCTCGATCTTGGTGGAAGGCAAAGTGGTATGAGAACACGGCATGGTTTCCTAGACATTTTAGATACATCTAGACAGACAAGTCACAGGCCAGGGTCATGGCCGACGCAATCTATGCATATAATAATTGTCATTACGAATCAATTGTAGACGATGAGGCGCCTTGGTTATTCTCGTTTGAAGGTCAAGGTGAAGGTGAACCATCATTAACCTATTTTTATAGTTAGGAGCAGGTGAATTTCCCTTCAGCTGGGCGACCCGGTACGAGTCTACGCGTCGACATCTCACAACCCCATCATGTCTCTTAAGAGACAACATACAAGAGCTGCTGGTGTTTTTACAACCTACATATCACTACTCTCGCTGGTTCTCATGACAATCTTATTTCATTCCATTCCATTCAAGAAGCCGAGTCTTGGCTGTACCAAGTCAAGTACCATCGGTCGAATGTAAATATATCTACACAATCCAAACTTCCAGTAACCCACGAAGACCAGAGCCAAAACCCATCGTCATCAACCCAGAACATTAACAAAACACCGTACGAGGACCTTTGAACCAAAACAACAACAGGTCGTGTGAATGCAAACATTTTATCCCCTTCTTTTGGGGGAGACAGTACACCAACGGCCGCCGATATGAGAAAGTCATTCAGGGGCATTCCTCCGTCCATTAGGTCCGAGAGGTTGCAATAATAGCACACAGTTCATCGCCAGGCACCCTGGCTCAGGGAAAGGAGGCCGGCCACGCAATCCATGTCGGGTCTTTTGCTGGGGCTGACCGAGCCTCGCATAAATCTCTCCACATCGTCTTCTCGGGGCGGCGCAGGTCGCTTAAGAGTATCCTCAAAAATCTCCAAGCCTTCCTTAATGATAGAGCGGGGTCGAGTGGACGCACTGTTGGCACGGTTTGCCAGCAGGTTGGGGCTCTTCTGCTCCTGAAGTACTCGGCCGGCTCGACGGGGGTTTTGGCCCAGAGGCTTGGGAGGCGCTGGTGACAGAGGTCGTCGATGATGGGCATCCGATGGGTTACCATCCTCATCCGGGCTCCAGTTCTCCTTGTCCGAGTCACCCGACGGCGAAACCAGCATCGAAACCTTCACCTTGCCAAATTCCCGGTCCGGCTTCTCAGTCTCCTCCAAATCCGTTTCCAGTCGCGCAACGCTGGATCCACTACGGTTCAGTTTAGCCTTCTTAGCCTGATGAGGCCGGTGAGGCTTCATCATAGGAGCATTGCGTTTAGCGTTGCTCGGCTGCAGGATTCCGCTCGAGGATCGGAGAAGGCTGATAGCCGCAATCGCCGATCCGTTCGACTCATGCTCGGCCTGGGCTGTCAGCTCGTCACGGTTCTCAGCGTCCGCACAGGACTCCCAGGCATGCACATCACGAGACCGACCTCGCATGAGCCTCGGAGGCAGGGAGTTCGTAAGAGTTGTGATGGGAGGAAGAGTAATGGCCGGGATTGCGCTGTGACTGCGCTGCAGACTTCGTTGCCGCACCTGGGGCAGGCTTGGGGTTGTGGAAGATGGTCGGGGAGGAAGATCACGGGTAGGGGAGCCTTGGTTGGAGACCAGTTCTGCCTTTCCTTCCAGGGAGAGCGATAGGCGAATTTTAGACTGGGATTGGCTCTGACTTAAGGACAGGGAGCCTTCAGACGTGCACGAGGAGGGCGGGAAGGGTTCAAATCTAAATCAGTTAGCCCAAGACCATTGTATAGTTGAATAGACCATGATATACCTGAAGGAGTCATCACCGCCACGACCAAACGCGGGCGGTGTGGAGAAGGAACTGCCAACGTTGTTCCACCGGTTGGCAAGATAACCAACGTTACTGGACATGGAGCTTGATAGGGAGTGGGAACCATCTTGGGATTCCTGGGAGAGAGCAGGATCGATACGGTTTGGAGTGACATCGGGATAGAGACGGGGCACGCTTTCGTGGCTGGAGGAAATTGGTGTGCTATTCAGAAGATCCGAGTGAGATCGTGGCATGGAAGGAGTCTGGTCGAGAGGTCGGGGAGACACCGAGATGGGATCTGCAACTCGAGAACTGGCGGGGTCGGATGCCGGGAACGGCTTTTCAGGTTTGCTCGGTGTGGTGGTGTTCGTGATTGGGTCAGAGGAGATAACGTGCATAGCCCCATATCGAAGAGCAGCAACTTCTTGAGGTGAGAGAGGACGAGATTTTCTTCGGTCGTTTTGTCTTCGATTCTGGAACCAGATCTAGAAGAAATGATGTCAGTCTGTTGTTCTGAGAGCCATTGGATGACGCGTGGCAAATCAAGTCAAAGTTCGACAGGAAATGCAAATATTCTCTAGAGACGGTGAGAAATAACAAGTAGAGGTCTGTCGTACCTGGACTTCCTTCTCGTTTAACGACACGCGCTGAACAATCTCGAGACGCGCCTGTTTGTCAGGCTTGGGGTTGTTGCTGTAGGCCTCTTCAAGGATCATTTTGTCTTTGGCCCTGCATGATGCAATTGATACAGATTAGCTCAGTCCGGTCTCAAAAAGTGTCACAAAGTCCGGGATGGCTCGGTAAGAATATCGACGTACGCAGTCCGCTTCCGCTTTCCCTTGGGGTGCTTTTCTGTCTCGGGTGCAGACATAGCTGCCGTGGCAGTTGCATCGGCCAGAGGAGGAAGGCTCTGGGGCGTGAGGGCGGGTTCATGGTGGTTGGGGCCCGAGGCCGCGTGCTTGTCCGGCGTGGCGGCGGCGAAGGAAGAGTTGGTAGAGGTGGCCATGATCGTGGGAGGGAAGAGGGAGATGGAGATGGCCTTATTGATGAGGAAGAGGCATTACTAGTCGGGTAGTCAAAGAGGAGGCGAGGCGTGTCGAGAAGGAGGGAGTGACGACGATGAGAGAGAAGACAGGAGTTGGTAGAGATGATGATGAGAATAGTGAAGAAGAGAGTAGAAGAAAGAAAAAGCGTAGAAGTCGTCGCCAAGTCGACGTGTGGGCGTGGGACGTGAGGCGTGGACGTGGGACGTGGGACCGCGGAGAGGAGGAATGTCAAATGGGCATGCTTCTAAAACGAGGCGGCCCAGCCCATCGTCCCTTCCCTCTTTGCAAGGCCCTTACGCTTTGGTGGCTCTTCCCCTCCTGGGTCTTGTCTTGGGCGCTTGCGCTCCGCGTTTTTTTTTTTGCCCTCTTTCTGACCAATCCTATCACGCGCCTGGTCGTTGCTGTATCCCAATCGGGAAACCCTGTAAACACGCGTTGCACGTGCCCCCCTGTCAATTTGTATTGATGGCCGCAGCTCTTTACATAAAGGTCTTGGATGGACAAATAACATTGAACAACAAAGAGCTTGCTCAACCTCCCAACCTTCTAGATTTGTGCTTGCTTCGACGATTCCGTATGGTCTTCCCGCCATTTTCTTTTCAAGTTGACCGTCTTTTTAACCCTGCGATAGTCCCGACAAGTGTGTCTTTTTCCCAGCGTCGTCGCTTGGGGTGTTGTTTTTTCCCCTCTCCGGAGGTTTGTGTGCTTCGTTGTTATGTAGGAGCCAGATACGAGAAGCTGACTCGTCCCCATCCGCATTATCGCAATGTTTTTCTCTTCCAGATACATCACCCCGCAACCGAACAAAGACGCGCTTTTGGTCTCAACGCGTGGAAGTTTAGACACAATTTTATGTTTCTGACCCATTTTAAAGTGTGAAAACACTCTCACATCTTTCTCATCGTGCTCCGTACCGCCCTCATGGCTTTGTCACTTCTCTGAGCGTATGCATCCCTCTACCGTTGAGCTGAAAAACAAGGCGTTAGTTAATGATCGTCCACAGTTGCAGCTTGCATCTCAACCCGGCTAATTATCCTCGAGAGAAAAGGAAAACCCAACGGCGATGGTGACGCAGTCCACTCATCTTGCTCCATTACCTTGTCTTGAATCACTTGCTCCCCATCTTGCCCCACGCGTCAATGAACGGCTTTAATGATCCTGGGGGCCATCTCAATGGCTGTGTTCATGACACCCCTGCTTGATTAAGTGGCTGCATGCGCCAGCGTCCAGGGGTGCCCTGCGCGCCATCCCATCCCATTTAACTCAGTCACGGCGCCAAGGCTAATCTTGGTTCATTCTTCCATCAACACGGATCCCTGCTACCACGGTCCTTGCCATCTAATCCTTTGACAAGTCGCGTTCCATGGACGATTGGCGAGGTTTGAGATCTGAATATTACCACCCATGCTACGCAATAACAAGTACGTAATGTGCATTTCCTTGCCATTTGCCCATGTATGCAGTGTGTGTTTTGATGATGTCCTTCTAGCGCGTCTCAACTACAAGCCTGCTGCACCAAAAGAAAATAACAAGAGCTGAGGATGTTTTCGGAACGTCCTCTACGGCGATCACCGACCCACCACTCAGCGTTGATGTTGTGAATGTGAATAACGCGATCACGTCAGTGTGGCTGCAGCAAGTGCAGAGAGCGTGCGTCGGTCATTACTTTAAGACAAGTCTGTACTTCTTAAAGCCGTGTATGGACGTAGGGTAGAAAGGTTTGAGGTCAGCTGGGTAGTCGGTAATATCGAGGCTGTCAAGTTGCAGTTAGGCATGACCACATGTAATGGCTTTAACGGCTCTTCGCGGCCTTCATTGGCTCGCTGGCAAACCAGCAGGCCTGGACGTGAAGTATTCATGTTCCCTAAATCTATGAGCGGTAGCTGATCCATTCGTTGGTGAGTTAATCATACTCTGGGATCTGGGGATCAAATCAGCCTGCACGCTGACCGACCTTGGACCAACGCCCAAAGCCCCCCCCCCCAACAAGGTCGTGGCCACAACCTGCTGGCCTGAGCATGAAGAGCTATGGTTCGGCCCCTCATAAAGCGTTGATCATGTCTCTAATAACCATCTCCGACCCCACGAGACA
>JAAVUK010000287.1:0-16750 GCA_014899095.1 Fusarium buxicola
GGGTAGGGGTAGAGGAGGTAGAGCCGCACAGTCCGTCATGCACTCTCGCACTCATACTCCAGCTCAGCCGCCCGCGGTGGGTACAGTGCCAATATGCGCCACCCAATCACAAGCTCCGCATCGCCATCGTCGTCGTCCGACCTTTGATCCTCTCACTTACACTTACACCAGCTTTGGCGCGCGTGTGGGACTCTCCCTCTCCCGCGTCCGCGACTTGAAGGCTCCCCCCCGGGAGACAGCAGATCGGACGTGTTTCACATCTTTCTCTTGCGTCTTTCTTTAGTCTTTCCCATGTTTCTTGTTTCGTGGCTCGGATGGGTCCTCTGCCGGAGCCAGCCGCCCATCGCCAACCATTTCCCTCTCGTCGACAACAACGAGCATAAGAAGACGGCCTCGCCCTGGGTCTCTTGGGGTCTTTTCATTCTCGGTTCATCATCATCCTGTCTTTTACCAATCGTCTTCTCATCCTCATCCTCATCCTCTTTTCTTGTCTCTTGTTGGTGATCGTGGTCTGGTATCACATCACATCGCTCCTCGTCTCATTATCGCCCCATAACATAATCGCCAGAACAAAAGCTTCACAGCACTATTCTCTGAACGAGCCTTACATACTTGACGCCTTGTTCTCTGAAACCACCCATATTCACTGTTTCACTATTACTTCCACGGAGCTGGACTCCTTCCTAATCCCTGTTCTTCATACGCCACTGCATCGATAGACATACGACACTAATACCACTCAACATCAACATCAACATGTCTGCGTAAGTCAAACACATGTTACATTACTCCTGTGCATTACTCCTGTACATCATGCTAACACTCTTCATAGTCTGGCAGTTGACATGACTTTCGACTTCAACTTCCCCTCGGCCTCTATTGAGCGCGCAAGCCCTCCTCCCATGTCCACTCTGCCTTTTGACCAGGCCCTCCTCGACATGGCTTATGCTTCGGCTTCGGCTGATGCTGCCGGTCATTTTTCTGGCCACTCTCGCTCTTCCTCCAAGGCCTCCGTCTATTCTGCTGTCTCAGCTGAGTCGGACCGGGAGTCTCTCTGCTCTCGTCTCACCACTCCTCCCCGTGCTTCTCCTCCTGTCCGCCAACATGGGCCTCTTCTTCTGCCCAAGATTCGCTCCCGGGATCAGGATATTGACGCGACTCCCTGCGGCCACTACCGCATGACCACGCCTCATGCTCCCAAACCCTCTCGTCATGTTCGCAGCTACACCAACCCCGAGTCCCTCAATGGCCTCGCCTTTGACTCTCCCGCCACTGTTGCCTCTGTCAACACATCCTTCTCAAGCCAGCCTGACGATACTCTCTCCGCATCTCTTCTTGCTTCTCCGGCCCACTTTGCCACTCATGTCTCTGGGCAATCGCGCCGTGCTTCGAGTCTCGACATTTCCACCATCGACAAGTATGGCTACCCAACCTACCGTCAGATGCCCTCATACGTTCCTGCCGCTCCTCAACAGCAGCATTCCGACTATGGCTTCACTTGCTACGACTACAGCCCTCGTGCTCAGTCTCCCTTGAGCCTGTCTACCACTCCAGATCCCACTCCCAGCACCAACCTCGTCAGCTTCCTCACATGCTCCAACCCGGCTGCTTCGCTTGTCCGCAACATCTCGTTCCCTCTTCGCGATGCCACCACAAAGCACTTTTGGTGGGATGTCCGCAACATTCGTTCTTGGTCCTCCTTCAACGCGTCCACCATCCTCGCTCTTCCCGGCGCTTCTGCTCTGCTGACTTCCCCTGTCCCGGCGCCTTTGCTTCCTCAGCCTGCCTTTACCTCCCGTCATCCCGAGACTGAGGCTGCCCTTCACTCCATCTACGCCTCCTACTACCTCCCCAAACTGAACTCGGCCTTGACCATGTCTTCTACCCGCCCGCTGCACCTCTCTGTGCCCCCAAAGACTGCCGGACTCAATGACCTCCTCTTTGTTGCCAACGGTGCCGGCGAGTCCGCTACTGCGGCTGCCATGTTCGGTGGCAAGCCCACTGCCCGCGTTGTCGGCCTTGTCCGCAGCTTTGACCGCTTCAACACTGGTATGCGCGTCGAGGGTAACATCAAGCGCGTTGAGTACCTGCGCGGCCTTGCTGCCATCCACCACGCTATGCGCGAGCACGGGTGCCGCTACGGCTTTATCCTCACCGAGATTGAGCTTGTCCTTGTCCGCAACGGCACCGAGACCACCCCCTTCTTTGGTGACCTCGAGGTCACCTCTGTTCAACTTGCAGCCTCCGCCCCCGAAGGCGATGCTTCAGCTCTCCCTCAAGATACCTCCTTGACGGCGTGCCTCGCCCTCTGGGGCCTTTGCCAGCTCGCTTCTGACGACACTCCGGCTGGTCACGCTCACTGGCGCGCCGAGATCGGTGCTCCCGCTGAGGGAACGCGTCGCAAGGCCCAACCTCGAGACTCCTGGATGCCTCAGCCACAGCTTGCTGAGAAGCGCGAGGCCAAGCGGAGCCGTGGATGGGTGTGGCCTGAGGATGCAATTGGCCGCAAGGAGCTTGGAAAGCGAGGTGTTCGATATGGTGGAATCTAAGCTGTGCAGGACATGGCAAACTACAATGAGGATAACGATGATGATCACTATTTGGATGAATGGACGATTGGAAAGAAAGGCAATGATAAAACGACTAGCTTGACTTTTGCTGTTATTATTTTAGTATTTAATTAAACAAAGAAATTAGTTCAGATCATCTAGGGCGTTATTCCATCTTGTGGCTTGACCATTTTGACCATGACAGCCTATGAATATTATGTGCCGAGAGACCAACAACTGGGACAAACTCCATGTAAGATATTTACATCTACCGTTTGAAGTAGCAGGATTCCCTGCATTTCTTGACAAAGCTGCCATAATTGTACAAAGTATATGCAAGTAAAGCTCCTTCAACTAACAAGCCACCGAACCAACACGGCTACCTGTCTCGTCAAATCCCGTTACTGACCTTTTAGCTAGGGTTCGTCTCAGCGCCCTGAGCATGGCAGGTCTTCTCGCAGTAATGCGTAATCTTTCAAACTCTGTCAGATCTGAATCAAGCTTAGAAGAAGGATGTGATGTCTGTCTTACCTCATCACCACCAATATGCCAGCCGGCAGAGTTGCAGAAGGTACCATCCTGGATGACGTTTAGTCAAGCACCAAACCGTCTGGAGCAACAGCCAAGACTTACAAAGGTGCAGTCGGGGCACTGATCCCACTGGTTGGTGCCGGTGTTGCGCTTCTTGTAGGCGTCACAGGCGCACTTTGTGGCCACGGGAAGGATCTCGTACTCCTTGGCCCAGGTGTAGCTTACGCTGAAGGGGGTGCCGCCGATGTTGGAGTACCTCCTGTTGGAGACACACGCGGCGACGTTGTGCAAGCCGGCGAGGGCGCTGGGGCACGGTCAGTGAGCTGTTAAGCATTGGGCGAAGTAGGACGGAGGTAAGAGACTAACCCGCCGGTGAGGGAGAGCAGAGCAGCGGCGGTGGTGAAGAGCTTCATGTTGAAGATTTCAGAGCAGCAAATGTCTTGGTGTGAGAGAGAAGAGAGACAGGTGAGAGGCACTATAGTTGGCTGTTCAACGATGATCGGAACTCAACTCGGTATATATCCACATGGCAAGAGAGCTCAGAATCATCCGTCAAGGTAAACAAGTTCCTGGATGAGCTATTACCTCGTATCCAGGACCCCACGACTGGCGTTTCACCATGACGTCCCAATCTGAGCCTTGCGAGGAGGCCAGGACGAATGATGATTCCACGTTGGTAGCCTTACCTGCTCAAAAGGGCAAAACCCCAACCCTTCCACGTCATGCAATTGCTCTACTGGGCTGGCAGCCGATGTCACGGCATAGGATATCCGGAATCGTCGAGTCAGTGCAACAGGGGCCATCTAGTCCTTCATAACCCAATACCCCGGGTCCTACGTCACTCTCCTCTGGATAGGGCCACCGATATGAACTGCCGGTATTCCTGGAATTCTCGCTTTTGCAACGGGACGACCCGTAAGGGTCGTCGTCTATCCAATGGCGTGTCAGAGTGGACGGCTTAGAGTTCAATGATGGACAGGGGTCCGTGGTTTGACAGGGCCTTGGCGTCGAAACTAGGCGGAACCTCGACAGGGGTCGGTTTCTAGAACTTCGATAGATAGGGAAACCAGCTAGACGGATCACAATATACATGGGAATGACACTACGGCTCCCTCGTATGGAATCAACCCATTATGGATCATCAGTCACCTCTAGAGCTCGTATAGGTTGTGCTATAATATCTTGGGTCAAGACTCGAACAATTCCGCAAGTTGCAGACGGACAGCAATTACCCTCCCTTACCACAAGACATTCTTTGAGTCAGATTTGCCCTTCCTTATTCAACATGCTCTCTTTGAGTTTCCTAAGCTTAGTCCTGGCGACCACCGTCAGTGCCGCTCCTTTTCACTCGCTAAACAGCACAAAATGGACTCCGGAGCACTTGCTCGAGCCGGACGAGGTTATTCTCTTTGGTGAAGGACGCAGTAAGTAATACTCTGGCTGCTTTCTTCTCCTACATTTTTGATTTTCAGCGTTGAAACTCTCCACTTTCGTTCATGGCGTCAGGAGTGCTGATGATATAAAAACAGTGGAAGTCGTTCATGAGAGCGTTTATCACAAGCTCATTGAGTCTCAGGGCTTTTCCGAGGACGCCCCAGAGCTCCCAGAAGGCTTCCCTGAGCCCACCCACGATGTTGAAGGCCCCGTGTCCAACAACACCAACTCGCTCCAGAAGCGCCAGTGCGACTTCACCACGGCCGTCATCACCGACCGTGAACAGACCTTTGTCGACTGGGACGTGCAGATGTCCCCCGTCATCATCGGCACGGGCGAAGGCATCACCGTCACCGTCACCTCGGGCTTTAGCGTGGCCAACGCCGTCACGGTCAGCGGCGGCGTTGACGTGGGACCCATCAAGGAGAAGCTGGGCCTGTCGTTTGGAATCAACTACAGCCGCACGTGGACGACGTCGTCGGCCATCAACATTGGCGCCAAGGTGACGGATGGCTTCTCGGGCGTCATGATCACCAAGCCCATCAAGACGCGCAAGACTGGACGTGTTATGAAGGGCTGCATTGGAAACCAGAGGCAGACGGGCACCTTTTCCGCTGATTCTTTTGTGGAGAAGGAGTATGCTGGCATCAAATGGGTTTCTGGTAAGTTGTACTGCTTAAGCCTCTTGTGTTGAGCATGTTGAACTGACTGGCTATCTCGTAGGCGCCATCACTCTGTGTGCCAAGAAGGAGTTCCCCCTCTCTCGCTGCACCGGAAGCGGTAACTTTGTTTAAACTGGAGCTGACAGCATGGAGCTTGGCTTTGAGGAATAAATTGACCACACACTCGGTGCTGAGAAGGTGGATAGGGGGGGAATGCTGGGTGCTTTGTTTTCCCTCCAGGAGTTGGGTTGCGGGGTGAGGCGGTATGTAGAGCAGAATAGACCAAGATACATTATCCAAAGAAGCCGTCATCGTATAGGGGTCAGTACATCAGTTTGTGGTCTCTTGAAGCACTGAAAACGCAAGTTCGAGTCTTGCTGACGGCAAGCCATTTCTTTTTGTTTTCTTGTTGTGGTGATTAGCCTTCTGCTGTGCAGCGTTCTCGACCACGTTGTGTACGAACTCAATGATCTGGTACGTAGGTAATAACCATACAGCATAGCTAACACAAGGACGGTAGTTCTGAGCACAAGCCTTTTATATTTCTTTTTGGGCTTGCAACGGTGCCGCGATATCTTTAAGCTAGCGAGAGATAGGTCGTCTACATAACAATTCTAGGTACCACTCACACTCGTAGTATTAGACAGAAGAGTATTTATTTTGTACTTTATGAATTCTAACAAGAAACCCTGGATAAAAACTGCTTAATTCTGATCCGTGTCTACCTTGAACCCGCTCTGGAGTCTCTGTTGTAAGTAGCACCTCGTCCAATCCTTACTTCCAGGCACCTCTTGTCTTTTTCGAATCTACTTATAGTAGTTAAGACTTGGGCGCTACGATAGCATCTACTCGGTACGGGCGTGTCCAAGACAAACCATCTCAGCAGACAGGATTTTGAAAAGGTCTTGTCAATCTACTTCTATCCTGCGTAAGGACTCTAATCTCTCAACTTGATATAATCTGCTTTCAACATGCAACATAATATTCCTGCAGCGAAGAAGTTGATAACAACGCGTCGAGGGCCTGGGCCTTCTTCTACTTCCCAATAGAAGCTCTGACGAAAGAGATCGAATAGCTCGATGGCATGAATTTGGGAAACCTCAAGGTAGCGGAAAGTCAATCAGTCAAGCCTCAGCCGCGCCCTGTCATGCACTCAGAGGAAAAGGGTCGGCCAGAAAGGAAGAAATAACTTAACTACGTCGGCTGCCTAGTCAGCCTTAATAAAGCCTTGTACAGCCTCAGAACCAAGCTACGGCCCAATGTTTCTGTCTGCCTGACGAGGCGCAGCCTGCTGTAGGAAGTTGAGTTCTCAGCAAATGCCATGCGGCTGTTGGACAGCCACCGCAGCCTGACGAGTATTTATATTTGAGCTTCATTAATCCCAGAATGCTGAGAAAATGGCACTTCGCTCCGCCGCATCGCAATGTCAGAGAACTATTCCCGACTTTTGGGAGACTATCCAGAAGTACCACCCTTCCCTAAGAAGGTCTTCTGGATCTTCAACTCTCAAAGATCAGTGGGAGTAGGTCAAATGGGCCATATTTAAGGAAGAGGAGGTCGAAAAGTTCAAAGCGGACTTACGAGGGCACACTGGGAGCATCAATATACTTCTGACATCATGTCGTGTGTAAGTACCCATTTCAACATTTCTACCAAAGGGTCGATCTATGGCTGACTAGTGCCAGACAAGCCGCAGCAATCGAAGATTCGAAAAGAGAAGTCGAGCAGAAGATTCTGATGAGATTCATTCAAAACTCCACCAACGCATGGATGAATTCGCTTGCTCAGATCACAAGTAACGTTACGAGGTATAGTCTCCCTCCAGTCCGACAAACTCGGCAGATCTGACCTTGGATATCTGAACAGTGCCTGCGAGCAGGAAAAGCAGCTTCTGCAGATAACTACAACAGCCCTGTTAGTACACCAACCCCTTTCAATAAGATAGCAGGCTGGTGTCGGTGTCGGAAAGATAGATAGGGGCGAGTTCGTGCTCCACAACCGTTTCATACATGTCGATATCGACCTCGGCCAAGCTTGAGAACGCTGTTTCAGACCAGGCCAGACTGTTGAGATGAGCATGCTGTTTGCATACTCGGAAAAAGGAAGCAGCTGCCCAACATGCGGCCAAGTCTCTGACAATAATCCCGACGAGGAAGTTGAATGGTAAATGGACTATATATCCTGCCCCTACGAACCCTTGACCTGATGGCCCAAACAGTCTTAGCTGCGGTCTTAACCCCTGGAGCACGCCCAAAGATTGGAATTTCGCGGTTTATACCACTGTCAATTGTTTGATGGCAAGCCACGAACTTGGTGGGTTGTGCCGTTGTGACAAAGGTTATTATAAAGGCGGCGGCTTGAGGCAATTGTGCCATACCCAGGACGTGACACTGAAGGTCGTTCAACGGCCATTTCGTCTTTGTTAACAGTTGCTGCGGGACCTGGATTGGTTAGGTAGCCAATTAGCTAGTGGTGTGTGCCACAGGCAACTACCAAATAATGACACCTTGTGTTAGTAATTCCTAAAGGTAACCCTCAGTCTATCTTTGAGGAACTCCTGGCTCTTCCAACCCAGAGCATCTTGTACTCTATATATTGTTGCCCTTTCCGTCCTACTGGTCACTTGACAGACGCTCATTCTAATAGGTGTTCACCTTCAATTGCTTTCCCGTAAACTGAAACATCGGTTGAGACGACTGCAATAGACATTTCAACGGAGACTACTGCAACGCAACATCGACAGCAACTCCCACAATCTTCACAGACATAACTAAAATATCCTTGACTGGAATAACAGGACTTCATCAGCAACACAATCGGAACCCCTCCTGCCTCAACAACGACCACATCTATAGAGCCTCTCAAATAAACTAACGCCGACTTCCATACATGCCCCAAGCCAGCCCACTTTCAACATCCATCCACACTAGTATAGCCTGCGTCTCCACCAAGAGCCTTGGAAGGGAATTCCCTCAACCAAGCCGGCTTGTATTTACGACGAGGGCTTCTTCGGGTGTGCTTGTCTGTAGTTGTGACTAGGGATTGGAATGTTGATTCCCGAATCTTCTTCCATCACCACAAATAAATGGCGGTGGAAACTAAGCGGTGATAACGACGTTTACATAGCTTCTCTGTACATAATGGCCGGTTCTAGCTTAGGTCATACTCAGATCTATCAGAGGGCACGATGGAACACACTCGCAAATGCTGCAGTCTTGGCTTCATCACATCGTTGCATTTGACTTTTTTCTATAGAGTTGAATACAATAGGCGGTAGGTTATTATCCGTTTAGCCCTTGGCAGCACCGGCCTTGATGTGGAGAATGTCACCGTCCTCGACGATGTACTCCTTACCCTTGGTCATGATCTTGCCCTTGGCCTTGACCTCAGACTCATCACCGAGCTCCTTGAGAGCGTCGTAGCTGAAGACGATGGCCTGAATGAAGGTCTTCTCGAAATCAGTGTGAATGACACCAGCAGCCTGAGGCGCCTTGGAGCCATTGCGGAGGGTCCATTGCCGGACCTCATCGGGACCGACAGTGAAGAAGCTGCCCAGTTGCAGGGACTTGCGCATCTGGAGGATGACCTTAGGCAAAGCCGAGTCGGCGCCAACATTCTTCATCTCCTCCTTGGCCTCAGTATCAGTCTCGAACTGGGTAAGACGAGACTCGTAAGACACAGAGATGGGGATGAGAGGGTCGCCCTTGGCGTTCTCGTTGAGCCACTCAACAATCTTGGGAAGATGCTTGTTCTTCTTGCGGATGAAGTCCTTCTCGGACAAGTTGACGAGGTAGACGACAGGCTTAGCCGTTAGGAGGAAAAGAGGGTTGATGACCTCGACCTAGACGAGCTAGTCAGCAGTTGCTCGATTACATTTGATCCAAAATGAAATCAGATGGAGGAGTTGCTATCAGACTAAAGTTTATCTCACAATGCCTCTAAGCGTTGTATTAGGTGAGGCATTCGACGAGCTGGGATTAGATCAGGCCCAAAGGGCCTTTTGTCATCAGGAAAGCAGGAGGGAAATGAATGAAATGAGCATGACAACAGAAAATGGCTTACCTCCTTGGGACCCCAGTTGCCCTTGCGGACATCCTTGCCGTCGTTGAGCCAAGCCAGGATCTTCTCAATGACTTCCTGTTCTTGTACGGCCTTCTTCTGCTCCAGACTCTGACCACCCAGACGGGTCTTCTTCTTCTGGGCCTCGAGAGCCTTCTCAACGAACTCAATATCCTTGAGTCGCAGCTCCTCACTGATGATGTCGAGATCACGGGTTGGGTTTACGTCACCCTCAATGTGGATAATCTCGGCATCGTCGAAGCAACGAACCACCTGGAAGATGGCATCGACGGCACGAATGTGAGACAAGAAAGCGTTTCCAAGACCGGCACCGGTAGACGAGCCGCGGGTCAGACCGGCAATATCGTAGACGGTCAAGTTGGCGGGGACAACCGACTTGGGCTTGTACTTCTCGACGAGCCAGTCGAACCGGTCATCAGGAACGATGACACGGGCTTCCTCAGGGTCGATGGTGGCATAGGGGAAGTTCTTGATGCTGTCAGCACCCCGAATCTAAGGGCGGCGGGCGGCGAGGGGGCTTCATACAGCTGGGTTACCAAGGTTGCTCTTGGTAATGGCCTGGAAGAGAGTAGATTTGCCGACGTTGGCCAGACCAACCTTAGGTAGGGTTAGCACACGACCAAAAAAATTGCACGCAACCTTGGAGGGTCGGTGGAGATGGTCACTCACAATACCACTCTTCAAGCTGTTACCGGGCCTGCCCAGCGGGATCTTCTCCTCGACAACCTTCTTCTTAGGAGGCATCTTGTTTCTTGACTTGGCGTAGTTACGACGTTGAACGAAGGCGACTAGGCCGAAGCGTGTAGATGGAACGTGTCCAAAAGCTGCAGAGCTTGCTGCGCGGGGTGCAAAGAGAGGGGAGAAAGAAGCGAAGGAGACTGAAGATGTGAGAGGCTTCGTGGTGAAGGGTTTGGTTGGCTGATGCCAACCTCAATTGCCCTGGACGGCTTCGAGACGAGAGCGACGCCGAGGTGAGAGGGAAGGAGGAAAAAGATGGGAGAGAGAAAAAGATTTCTCTTTTTTTATCTGCGCGACGGAGCTTGGGGAGATGAGATGAGAATTTGCTATACCCCACCTTGACAGGTTGAGAGAAGGTTGGGTTCTGCAGTTACACGGAGAAGCAGTTGATCCGGCTGAGAACCAGGGACAACGTCATTGGCTGACGAAAGCAGGCGTCCTGGCAGGTGGCAGGCCGTGCGCGCCTCAAAGAAAGACCCTTGGATTTCCAAAGACGGACTTCCAGGTTGCTCTGTAGCTTGGTACCTGCTACCCAGGTAGGCATGCGGATAAAGCCAGGTACCTTACCTTAGCCTCAGCAAGTGACTTTGGAGGCTTTTGATCTTCGCCGAAACCGCGGCGCTCCATGCCTGGCGTGAATCCAGCCGGGCCGGTCTCTCCGATTTCTTCTCCTCTCGTCCTCCTACTTTGTTCGTGATCTTACTTATCCAGAAGCTTCATCATCTTTCTGACATTCTTTGTTCGCTTGATGTCTTTGTCTTCTCTGCGGCACTAGTCTATACGTATATACAGTATCACCCTACCATTCCTCAGCCCCGCTCTCGCCTGTCAACCACAGTCTGCAGACGCAAGCCAAGCTCCCGAGACACGCTGACGTCGCAACTTGTCGCATCCATCGCGGCCTTGTCCAGCCCCAGTTTCTACGATTATGCCTCGACCCAAAAAGAGCTCTTCAGTGAGCAGATCTCACCGGTCGACGCTGTCTTTGTCAAAAACCGAGATTACCATCCATGTCTACGACCTTCTCCCAGTAAGCAACCCAGCTGCTTCTCCCTCATGACCAAGCTGCTGACTCGTATGTCATTGGTAGCCTGGCCGACTCTCCTCAGTATTATGGACGGTAGGCGCCTCGCTTCTTCATTCCGGCGTCGTCATCAACGGCAGGGAATACGCCTATGGTGGACATGATAAGCGAGGCCTGACCGGTGTATACTGGAACAAGCCGAGGACCGAGCCTCCGGGTGGGACTTTTCGATGCGAGATTCTCCATGGTTTCACTCTCGCGACCGAACAAGAGATTGATTCCACCCTTCGTGCCGCTTCGGACGAGTTTCTCGGTACCTCATACAACCTCCTCACCAAGAACTGCAACCATTTCACATCATACCTATGCAAGAAGCTCACCGGCCAGCCCGGTCCATCATGGCTGAACCGTGCCGCTAGCATCGGTGTCGCATTGCCTTGTGTCGTCCCCCGAGACTGGATCGAACCGCCCGAGTACGATAATAGTGAGGGCGCACTCCTAGACGACTATGACAACTCGGACGAGCATTCCCATATGTTTGGATCATCTGCTTCGCATCTGTTGACTCAGATCAACGACGGTAGGGGGGATGAAGAAGAATGGGATAGTGAGGTGGAAAGAAGACGCGGTGGTAATGGAAAGGGGAAGCAAGCTATGCGAGACTCTGCTGGGCGCCGATTGCCCCCAGCCGAAATGGTCCCTGGGCGATAGAACTGGGAAACGGGATTTGATGCATTCGCTACCGATTCGGTTGCATGGCTTGTTTTTGGAGTTTGGAGTTTAGACAGGCGCTCCTTTCCTGGGTCAGCACGATACCAATGGTTCTGAAAATTAGGAGCAGTTTCGTTCTTTTGGGAACTTGCAAGGCCAACGCAAGTTGTGTCTTGTTTATTTGTATAGTACAGGTCGTACAGAATATGGTACATTCATTTCCTTATCCTCTGCAGCCAAGGTGCCTTCCAATGGGAAATGTCCCCAATAAATCTTAATCCCGAATTCCAGCCCCGATTACAGACGTCTGGGCTTCTCACTTCTGGTTCCACCAAACTTGACTCTTGTCGAGTCGGCCACACGGACAATCTTGTCACGCAGGACCCTACCCTCGGGGCTCATTAAGACCTTGAGGGCAGCCTCTCGACCCTGACCGAAACCTCGCATCACCACTTCCAGCCGGTTCATCTTGATGGGCCAGCCGGTATGAATCAATCGCTCCAGGACGTACTTAGTGAGGGAGTAGGCGGAGTCGAAGGTACCACGGCGAGACTTGCGGAAGCCAATGTTGCCCGTAGACAGGGAGATGATGGGCTCGCGGTTGGGCTTAGTGCAGGTGATGTGGGTGTTGTGCTTGTGCGAGAAGATGTGGAAGTGGAAGGGCTCGACGTCATCCTCCTTGGCCTGCACGTTCCGGCTGGCGCCTCCAGACAAGGAGCTCATGTCGATGCTGGACTTGTCAAGCGTCTTGAAGACCAGGCTCTGAGAGAGATTGGCCATGGCATTGTTCTGAGATGGTTGGGCCGCAGCCGGCTGTGATGAGCCGTAGATGCTCTCTAGGAGCGACGACGTGCTGGGTCGGGCGTGGACCCTCTTCCGGGGCGCTCGAGGCGGAGGAGGCGGGATATCATCGCGGCGGGCGCTCGTCTGCGAGATTGACCGTGTAATCTGGAAAGAGGGTTTCGAGACGGTGACCCGGGGGCTTCGGAAGAGCGATTGCGCCGTGAGGCGACTGGTCAATGGTCGACTCATCTCGTGCGCATTTGCATTGTCTGTCGTGAGCTGCAATCTTGAAGGGATCGGCTTCTGCCAATTTTTACTCGCGGTCGAAGCTCCAACGGGCCGGGGTTCGGACGGTTCTACCGAGGCTTTGCCGCTCGCCGCCTTCCTTTCCGCTCCGAACCGAGATCGCAAACCAAAATTTCCTCCGCGCATTCCACCACCTTCCACTGTCCATCTCCCTATCCCAACGCCCCGTTCCACGTTCAATCGAGCTCTGTGGAGGGCTTCTCGTCTTCTTGTGTTGTTGCAATAATGAACTCCCTCGCGAGAAAGACGATATACTCGGAAAATGCCCTGTCACGGGCGTCCGCTCATCTCTCCTCCGCCGGCAGATCTCCCGCCTACCGCAGGTTAGCTTCTCAGCTCTCACAGAATGCCGCTCGCGATAGCCCACGGTCACAAGGCACACTCGTCTCTGGCACAGTCCGATCGCCGTTGAGGTCGCCTTTCTTGCCCGCCGAGCTACGCCTCTCTCCTACCTATACCGTTCAATCTCGCCTCTTCCACCTCTCCAGCCGGCTATCTCAGGAGAAGAAGCCCAAGACCGAGCAGCCATCCTCGGGCGCCGCTGCGACCGAAGCCAAGGAGAAGAAGCCTGTCGACACCGAGTCAGAGACCAAACCTGAAGAGGAGCAGTCTAAGAAAACCGAGGAGGGTGAGAAGAGCGAAAATGGCGACAAGGAAGGAAAGGAAGGAGAGGAAGAGGGTAAAAATGAGAAGAAGGAGGACGCTGCTCCTCCCCCTCCCCACGGTGATAAGACTCCCTGGCAGGTATTCATGGAGACCATGAACACCGAGTTCACGAAGTCGCAGGAATGGAATGAGTCGACAAAGCAGATCGGCGCCGCCGCCAACCAGTTCGCCGAGAGCGAGGGTGTGCGACGTGCTCGTGAAGCCTACGAGAAATCCACCGGCGCCGTGTCTTCGACCGTCTCCAAGGGTGCTCAGGTGACTGCCGGCGCCATCGGCAAGGGCGCTGCCTGGACTTGGGATACCTCCGTCGTGAAGGGTGTGCGTAAGGCCGCCAACGTGACCGGTGACGCTATGGATAAGGCTACCCAGCCCATCCGAAACACCGAAGCATACAAAAACGTCAAGGATGTCATCGACGATGGCAGCTCTTCGCGATATGGTGGATGGGTTGAGAAGGAGGAGCGCCGGAAACGTCGAGAGGCTCTAGATAAGCAGCGAGGATTCAAGGGTGGCGAGGTTATGGAGGAGGATCCCGAGTGAGTTTGCTTAACCCCCATTCACCCTGAGTGCCTCTCTAACATTTGACAGCGCCGGCACCAATGTGACACTCCACAAGGACGCAGCATGGAAGGAGGCTTGGAGAGATTTCCGTGATCAGAACAAGTTCGTGCAGGGCATCTTCAGCATGAAGGGCAAGTACGAAGAGTCCGAGAACCCTCTTGTGTCGACCGCTCGAAGCATCACCGACCGTATCGGCGGCTTCTTTGCCGAGAACGAGAATGCCATGGTGATCAAGAAGTTCCGGGCCATGGATCCCGGCTTCCAGGTGGAGCCCTTCCTCCAGGAGCTCCGCGAATACATCCTCCCTGAGGTGCTGGATGCGTATGTCAAGGGTGACGCCGCAACTCTGAAGCTCTGGCTGTCGGCCGCTCAGTACTCTGTGTACGAGGCTTTGACCAAGCAATACCTCCAGGCGGGCATGAAGTCGGACGGGAAGATTCTGGATATCCGGAATGTCGACATTCTGAAGGCGCGCATGCTCGACCCTGGTGAGGTTCCTGTCTTTATCATCACCTGCCGCACCCAGGAGGTCCACGTCTACCGCAACGCCAAGAGCAACCAGCTTGCGGCCGGTATGGAGGACAAGGTGCAGCTGGTGACTTATGCCATCGGTATCACGCGTGTGCCGGAAGACGTCAACAATCCCGAGACGCGGGGATGGCGTCTGATTGAGATGCAGAAGAGCGGACGAGACTGGTACTAAGCGAGTCATTCACATCCGGCGTCAGGGGTTGGGTGTACTTTGTTGGATATCTGCGGGGCGAACGGTGGGCGCTCAAGGACGGAGCGCCTAATATGTGTTAATAACTGTACAATATGTGTCATCATGTGGAAATATCAGGGCGGGCTCTTGACACGGAAACAACATCAACCACAAGACAACAAAACAAGCATTTCTGGGAGAATGGGCTTGGGGCTGTAAACCAGCAAAAAGGACAACCACGCCGCTCTGCTTGCCTCGGGACGAGGCTCTTGTATGTATGATTACTGGGGAGGGATGGGAGATATCAAGATGGGGGCATCATTGGCAGGGGATGGACTATAGACATCACATCCAAAAGTTACCTTGTATTTCAAGGCCCATACACATTCTAGGCTTGTAGCCAGCTATCTGAAGCAATTCATAAAACGTCACTCGCCTGGAGATATCATTCGTCCTCGTCCTTCTCACCCGCATCTTCGTCTTTCTTACCCTCATCCTTCTTTTGCTTCTTCACCTCTCCCCCTTTATCCTCTATCTCCTCCCTCAACATCCTCCTCACCTCCATCAACTCCAACCCCAGCAAGTTCTCCCCCCAATTCTCCCTCGCAGCCTCCGCATCCGCCGCCTTGAACCCGATCCCCCAAATCCGATCAAAAGGACTCGCCTCGACAATCTCCCTCTCACCCGTGCTGAGCAGCATCTCACGTAGCGACCCTTCAATCGGGCCATACTTGCGCTTGGCCGCACTCTTACCCTTGGCAGGCGTGCCCTTGTGGAAGCCCTCCTCAAAGATTGCACGGGTGAACTTGAGGAGATTGGCACGGCGCACGATGTCTCGGCGGTGCTCATTCCAGGTGGCTTCGTCAAAGTTGGACACTTTGCGGCCGAGAGATTTGACTTGGCGGGGATGGCCGGCGCGGAGGACTTGGAGGGCGACGGCTTGGTCGTTGAAGAGGAGGGCTTTGTGATGCATCATGTAGCTTGAGGCCGATTAATCACTACGACAGCCTCAGGTGTCTGTCCTCCCAACTTACTGCTCAGCCGTTTTGTATGTTTTTTTATCATCCCCGTCGTCGTGGAAAGGACAGTAGTACCATTGTGAGAGGTATCCTACCTCGGGGTCCGTCTCACGCCAGAAGTAGACAGGGCCTGGCGATAACGATGAACTTTCTGCCATAATGCTCAGCGCAATCCTGGGTATGAGAGAACTAGAATGTATAGCTAGTGTTGAAGTAACTTGAAGTCGTTTATCCATTCTTATAATGCCCAAGGTCACAATTGATGGCTTGCGCTGTCAGCCTTGTAATGACTGTGAATTAGTGGCGGGGGCTGAGTCCTCGCCGTTGACTCACGGGGGCTGAATGGGATGGATGGTGGCTTTGGTAGGTTGGGGCTGATTTCTCTACCCTGTTTTCAAAACACGTGTATCTCAGCCTTTCTATCCCAATCATATAAATCATAAGATGCTCAGATATTTTAATATCTAACGGAATCGGAGGTATGCTAAATAACACCAGCCCATCCACTAGCATACGCGTCTATTAAGTTTTGCTTTAGGACGCAGAGATCCTGCGGCTCTAACCAATTACCTCACGCGCCAAGCGAGACCGATAAGGGTGTCATGCTTCCCTGTTTAGACCATGGAAGCATCGTCAATAGTTCCGCAAACTTCATGGGTGATATCTCTCGACTGATTCGATTATATGAAGTACGTACCCTGGAGGTCGAAATTGAGACTTTCCAGATTGGGCATAAGGCTAACTGAAAGAGTGTTTATTGGACATATTAGAGTTTGGCCCACAGCGGAACTACGGGATCGGCCCATGGCCCCGCACCACCAAGAAAACACTAACCCCTGGCATCCCCACTAGATAAATCACACAAATATGATTAAGAATTACAGCTTGTTAGAGCAATCAATCGGGGATTTGGTGTAGGGGTATCACATCTGCTTTGCACTTGTTTCTGCAGAAGGCCGGGGGTTCAAATCCCTCAGTCTCCA
>JAAVUK010000288.1:0-51769 GCA_014899095.1 Fusarium buxicola
TTTTTTTTTTTTTTTTTTGAAGAAAAGGGCTGATTAAGTCATGCAAAGAGCTGCACATCGGACTCTTCCGAGCTTCCGGCTCAATTCGAGCTATCTGTTAACGCAATATGAATGAGGGCCAGCTGGCTGCTGTGGTTGAGTTTGTCGCTGATCAAATAAACAAGATCTTTGTTCAACTAACTCTAGACCTTGGAACAGATTGATCAGGCCTTGAACTCTTCGGAGCTAGAACCTTGGCATGTTCCGTAGAGGACTTCTCTACAGCGGCTGGGTTGTCGACGGGCTCAGATCATCGCGAGATGAGCACCACAAGTCATTGACTCTGTGCCTATCTTTGATCGTTTGCCTATCTTTGATCGTTACTGCGTAGTTTTGCCCGTAGTATTTGTAGCTCTGGGTGTCTCCAAAGTTGGAAATGTCAGCTGGTAAAGCTCTTTCCAGCTCTTGACGTCTTCTACAGTCAAGCCATGTGTCTTGATCGCCTGTCACTTCAGTGGTTCGCCGAACTGGTTTTCTCACACGAATCTATTCCTCCTACAATTATACTTCCTCTTCGACCGTCAAAGCTCGTCTCTGGCCCGTCTTCCGAGTTCAGCTTCTTCCGAGTTCTCGCACCGTCACCCGCAAGGTAACATTATGCCCATCCTTTGCTCGCTCCGTCATCGACCAGTATCCAACCCCTTAGTCGTTGACAAGTGGTGCTTCAACCTCAAGCTCAAAGTCACAAGTATGGCGGGATGACAGCAATTGGCCTTGCAGAGACCTCGCCCGCCCTGACGGCTTCACACATGCCCGGTCTATGTGACAATGGGAAGGCGACATTGTCTATTGTATGCCCATAACTCTAACGCGTGAAAGGTAGGACCGTGATGAAATAATGCTCAGTCTGAAACCGGCATCTCTGATAAAGTTACAACGACAATCTATGGAGATCAGCCTGAGTTTGAACTGTCGACATGACCACTGACTACTCTTGTACCTGCTGCCATTAACCCCCTGTCGATGCTTTGCCTTACTTTCACTCCGACATCATGTAAACCCCGTTCCAACCCGGATCTCGATCTACTTGGCTCCCGCTGGCTCCCTTCGCTTGACCCAAAGTCTGACCCGGCTCCATGGACGTGATGAAGCCACGCCCCTAACGACAGTCGGGGCGGGCCACTTCTTACCGCCGACCGGCTCGACATCGTAAAATGAGATGAGGACTGAGATGTACAGCAGCACTTTTCTCAGAGTGAACGCCGAGTCATCGCACATGGTCAGAGTTCCGTCTAGAAGGGTTAGTATATGATCAAAGTGGAAGAGACAGTTGAGCCTACCTGATGCTTGTACAGTACCCGGGTCAACTATTTGTATCTTGGCACCCTTTTCATCGATACTGTCCTGGAGAAACCGCCCAGCCTGCCAAACCCGCGCGTCGGTAAATGTCCTTGAATCAGAGTGATGCAGATTCAGAGCGATATGCGCGCAAGTTCCCTTCTTGAGAAGATAACTCTGCTCTTCACCGTCCTTGAGTACCAAATCCTCCTTCAGATATCTTGCGGACCAGCCTCCTCCGTACACCCTCAGCGTCTCAAGATAAGTGGCCTGGAGCACGGGACACTTTGTCATTAACCCATCCAGGTCAAGCTTCTCGATCTTGGGAGGAACCCAAACAGCCCCTCCGAACTCATTCTTGGGCTGGACGATGTTGATGAACGGGGCGACTTGATCGCGGACCTGCATGAGGAGGACGGGATCCTGATAGAGCTCAAAGAGAGACCAGGAGACGAGTGATGAGGAGCTGATGGTTACAGACCACAGCAGAGCGACATCGAGCCCGGCGCGAACGTCGAGAGACAAGCCGTGTTTTCGGTAGACATCGGTTCTTGAAAGAACAAGTGGGCTGATTGTATGGAAGTCTTGCCACCTCGGTCCAGGCTCGTCGTCGCTCAAGAACTTGTCCAAATCATCGTGGAATTCTCGCATAAAGGCGAGTAGCCTATTGAGGGCGATTCTTGCGCGTTGCGAAGTCGGAAGAGGGGCCCAAAGGGGGATTCCCATGGCCAAGGAGAGAAATCCGTCATTAAAGACCCAGAGGTGTTCCCATATGTCAGGGAAGTTCTCGACGAAATCTGTACCAAAGACGGAGGAAGTTGCCGATCTAGCGACAAAGGTCTTGGTTAACTCGATGAAATCCACCTCCATGATGTTTCTCTTGTCTCCGTCCTCTGTTTCCAAGCTTTCTGCGTTAGCCAGCCTCTCCCAGTCCATTTGGTCAGTAGGATAGCTGTTGAAGGAAACCAGGTCCGCGGTGTTGTCGTCTAGATCTCGAAGCGTGGCCTTCGAAAGACCGTCCAGATGAGAGCCACTTAGATGCTGCTTGGTTACTTCGTGGACCTCGTGGGCGGCTTTGTCGTAGGCGACGAGATCCTTTTTGGAGAGACCAAAGTTGGTGACCATGAGGCGTCTGGCGACGTACTCTTTGTCGGCGATTGAGTTTGGCTGCTCTAGCAGACGGGCTGCAAGAGAGGGCCGGAAGACAAAAGAGTGAATGCTTCGAAACAGACGGATTGAGAAGATGCCTTGGGTATATCGATTACGGAACCGCGTCAAGGCATAGGTAGGGTTGAGAAAGACCCGAGGCGCGTGGCCCAAAAGGGGAACCCAATAGGGCGCAAGAGGAGGGCTCTTGGACCCATTCTGATAAGAAGAAGAGCCGCCTGTGAAGAGTCTTGTCGTTATAAAAAGAACGACGACTGTGAAGAGGGCGGCCAGTAGGGGGGATTGCTGAAGTTGTGGGATGAGGCTCTCGTTCAGGTGTTCCCGGACCGCCTCAAGGCCGTCCATCTTGACAGGATGGCGATGGACCCGGCCGAGGAAATGGAATGGGTTGTATGTTAGTGAAAACTGCTGCGATACGGTATGAGAGAAATGAAGAAGGCTGGTTTTCGATGTGTGAATCTGAGGCAATCTGTCAATCTTGTGCTGGTTTTCGATGTTGTTCACTTCAGCTGAGAAATGCGACCAGACCCGCCCGCGCTGACTGGCGTTGCTTACTGTAGCTGTGAATTATAGGGGCTATGCACCAAGCAAACAGCCTCGGGAAAATAATACAACACATTCAATGGAATCGTCTCACTCTGTAGAACACTGATAGAGTATTTACGACCAAGTCCAAGGACCGCGGGACTCCTACTGATCCTATGTATAATTATCTAGGTAGTGGACACCCGGTCATGCCGCAATCGCGACACATGGAGGGTGGTCAACCGCCTTTAAACTATGGGGACCTTCCACATCAGCAAGCCAAGGTTGAGGCGAAAATAAAAACACCACAGCCATACACCAAAAAAATCACCACATCAAGGACGACAAGCAAAAATGGAGGTCTCGGAGGGAGTCGAACCCTCGCTGGCGGAATCAGAATCCGCAGTCATGAACCGTTAGACCACGAAACCGAAACCCTAGTAATAGCTTGAACGACAAAAACCTCCGAGGAGTATAATAGCTGATGGTTCAGATCTTCCAGTCGCGGAGTCTCTGGGTCAAGAGAGGGGCAGCCACGGTGCGAGCAACTGCCCCAGGTGCGTTGCGCTGCGCGATGTGCTTGAGGTAGACCGGAACGAGGACGTTGAATCTTTGGAATACTGTCACTTATAGGTGAAGACTGATCTGAATCTGACAGGCTTTCAAGCGCTCCAGTCTTGAGCTTAATGGCAAATAAAATGGTGACAGATGGCGAGAGATAGCGTGGGTACTCAGCTGGCGACTTTTCTCCTTGATATTGCGCGATTGGTATTTAACTGCACCATCCTCTTGTGGTGTAAGAGGCAAGGTAAGTTTTGAGACGACACCTCGATTCCGAACAGTATTACTCCGCAGAGGTAACGCCAATTCCTCCGTAGTCTTTCTACAGATTCCAAACTCCAATCAATTGACTCTAGTACCTTCAAAGTATGGACGCTGTGCTCTAGAATTGCCGAGTTTCACGAGCCGTGGGTATTTGACGCTCCCATCCTGGGCTGCCTGAGGCGCCAATTAGCCAACCGGTTGCATCATCCCGCTACCTGAATTCGGCAACTTACCTTGTGAGCTTCATTCAGCTTCGCCCGTCTCTATAAATCCCCTACCCCCAGCCGAAGTAGACGCCCCTTCGGTCAACTCGGTCACCGGATCGTCAGGCTTCAGGGTCTCTGGCAGCTCCGGCACCTTGTTGTCCTTGTCCCTCGACGCGCCGTCCCGCAGTCTCACAAAGCGCGGGCGTATCCCCGCCATTCCGAATACCGACGCCCATACCATGATGAGCTCCCGCTGAGCTGAACAACCACCATGATACCTCGGTTACTGCAGCGCTCACCGCTGGGATGCCCTCGGTATAGCATTGCGCTCTCCAGACCTCGGGTACCGCATCGGCCGGCCCTCGCACATACATTCTGGACGTCCAATGCCCCGCGTCGTGAGCAACCCCGAACTTCCCGTGGCGCAACCCAGGAGTCGGCGAAATCTACAACAGTAAAGCCTACGGCTGTGTTTCCTGCAAAGAAGCAACCGACGAATCAGAATGATCCTCTTGCGACGGTGGACAAGTCTACGGCGGAGCAGCGCAAGGCCGACTGGGCCATCATGAAAGAGATGTCTCAATATCTGTGGCCCAAGGATGACTGGGGCACGAAACTGCGAGTCAGCCTCGCTGTGTCCTTGCTGATTGGCTCAAAGGTCCTCAACGTCCAGGTTCCCTTCTACTTCAAGAACATTGTGGATTCCATGAACATCGACATTGCTGCGGTTGGAGGCACGGCGACGACGGTTGCCGGAGCCATGATCCTTGCCTACGGCGCGACGCGTATAGGCGCAACGATATTCCAAGAGCTGCGCAACGCCGTGTTTGCATCTGTCGCTCAAAAGGCTATTCGAAGAGTTGCAGCCAATGTCTTCGAACATCTGCTGCGCCTTGATCTCACTTTCCATCTCTCCAAGCAGACCGGTGGCTTAACAAGGGCACTGGACCGCGGTACCAAGGGCATCAGCTTTATCCTGACGAGTATGGTCTTTCATGTCCTTCCCACTGCGCTCGAGATCAGCATGGTGTGCGGAATCCTCACTTACAACTATGGCGCCAAGTTTGCGGCTCTTACCGTTTTGACAATGGTCAGCTACTCGGCTTTCACCATCTGGACTACGGCTTGGCGAACCAAGTTCCGAAGACAGGCGAATGCGGCTGACAACAGGGCTTCAACTGTGGCTGTGGACTCCCTCATAAACTACGAGGCAGTCAAGTACTTTAACAATGAGAAGTTTGAGGTTGCGCGTTACGACAAGGCTCTTCAACAATACGAGAAGAACTCCATCAAAGTGGCAACCTCCCTGGCTTTTCTCAACAGCGGACAGAACATCATCTTCTCCACGGCACTTACAGGTATGATGTACTTCGCCGCCAACGGCGTGGCTTCAGGCAGCTTGACGGTGGGCGACTTGGTCATGGTGAACCAGCTCGTCTTCCAGCTTTCAGTGCCCCTCAACTTCCTTGGATCCGTCTATCGAGAGCTCCGACAGTCTCTCCTGGACATGGAGACACTCTTTAGCCTGCAAAAGGTCAACGCCAACATCAAGGAGAAGCCCGACGCGAAGCCTCTACTCCTCTCGAAAGGCGGAGAAATCAAGTTTGAAAACGTCAATTTCGCATACCACCCGGAGCGTCCCATCTTGCGAAACTTGTCGTTGACTATCCCGGCAGGAAAGAAGGTTGCCGTTGTCGGTCCCAGTGGATGTGGCAAGTCCACTTTGCTGCGTCTGTTGTTTAGATCTTATGATGTCCAGGGCGGACGGATCTTGATTGATGACCAGGACCTGCGAGATGTCAACGTTGAGTCTCTGCGGCGCTCAATCGGTGTCGTCCCTCAGGACACTCCCCTTTTCAACGACACGGTTGAGCATAATATCCGGTACGGCTCCATTGATTCGACCCACGACGAGGTCGTTGCTGTCGCCAAGCGTGCGCACGTCCACAACACTATCCTGCAATTCCCCGACGGTTACCAGACCAAGGTTGGCGAACGAGGACTCATGATCTCGGGTGGAGAGAAACAGCGTCTCGCCGTGAGCCGTCTGTTGCTCAAGGACCCGCCTCTGCTCTTCTTTGACGAGGCCACGAGCGCCCTGGACACTCACACGGAGCAGGCCCTGATGCTCAACATCAACAGCATACTTAGGGAAAAGGGACGAACAAGCGTCTTTGTTGCGCATCGTCTTCGTACCATCTTTGACTCGGACCTGATCATCGTCCTCAACGAGGGGCAGGTGGCAGAAATGGGCACGCATCGGGAATTAATCGACCGTGCTGGCGTCTACGCCGAACTGTGGAGTAGTGAGTTGAAGCACCTTACAGAACAGGGATGCCGTATGATCTGTTGCTAACATAAGTTCCTAGCCCAAGAGACGCTGTTCCACGAGGATGGGACATCAACGGAGGAGGGCGAGGGAAAGAAACAAGGTCGAAAGAGGAACTAGGAGAGGTCCGCTTTCTCCGGCTGGGCCAAGGTCATATGAGAATCCACGCCTCCAGCCAGACATCAACATATTAGACAATCAATCAACTTGACGGTATTCTCGCGAGAGAGCCCGCGTGGGATGCAGCCGACCTTGCACGTACCTGCTTTGTATCGTCTTTTACATGTGTGGCTACATGGTCGCGGCCTCATCACAGACTGTGGCATACGTCGTATGCGAGGTATTTGTTATCATCGCCAGCTCTGGCTTGGCCCTCAGCAACGAATTCATCTTTGCTGACTTGATGCCCCTTCCATGGCGTGGCTTTGCGAGCTCCGTGCTCTCGACGCCGTTCATCATCAACACCTAATTCGCGCCCATGCCGACAATCTTGACGCAGAGGTCTGCGATCTGGATGGTGCGGTAGTGTGTCCATCGTTGGGCCAGCCCAAACAAGGGGCCGGCAACGCAGAGGGCGACGGTCAATGAGTTTCCATGGTAGAACTGAGGAGGTTAGCAAGGCCAAGTCTGAAGGAGGAGAAGTCAACATACCCAGTTCTGTTAGCTCCAGGCTTTGGTGATAAAGATGTAGGACGAAAAGCACAACCTGCGCATGTTTCCAGCAACTAGAGCGTATGGTCAGATACCAATGGCTGAACAAGGGCTTGGAGGATCGTTCCTATATAGAACCCATAAATAATGATGACCATGTGAAAGCCCATTCAAAGACAGGTCGTTGAGAGTACTCGGTACTCTAGCCACTTCATCTCAAACACAACGTACGCGATAAGAAGCAACCCGCCGACGATCATGGCAATCAGGGACTGGTTCCGCCAACCGTGGTCGGCATATGTCTTGTGAGAGCGGTAGCAGAAGCAACGAATAGCCAAACCTAAGAAAGTCAAGTTGAATGCATCGATTTCTTCCAGGTTATGCTTGAGAGGCGACGCCACATCTCCCTCCTCTCCCTGCGGTCCACAGGTTAGCAGGGCTATCGGCAGTGCCATACGTAGTCTCCGTCAGCTGGTCCAACAAGATGCCCGGCCAACTGCGCCAGCACCTCCCTGCGTCTGCCAGCGAGACGGACGTACAGACGCTCTTCAGCAAGTGGCAGAATGCGGTGACCAACTTTGGAAATGATGGAACGCCGCTGCCGCCGCCTAAGAGCATGAAGGGATCACTCCAGAGTCTAGGACTTTGCTGCTTTGAATCCCCGAGCAAGATCAACTCAATGGTGTAGGGTAGCCTCGTTGCGAAGTAGTTAGGCGCTTCGCATCACGAGGAAGGGATGAATGGCGTTTTCGCATGCATCTAACGTCGAGTATGAGAATGAGGAGTCAAAGGAAAATAAAACCATCGTTTTCGCGGCACTCAAACCATTTACTTGGACTCAACTGGCCCATCTCTACAGGTAACGCCCAACCCTTGTCTGAGCTCTGATGTAGCCAGCCCCACGCAATGGAATATTCTGAGCTCACCGCTGCAAGTAGCGGACTCGAATGAACACATCCATTCCTTCTATGGTGTTCTCGATATTCCAACATGAAGATTCTCCTTCATTCTCACTTCCCAGCGGGCCATGCGTACCCCATGCAAGCCGTCGCTCAAGCGCTCGTCCGTCGGGGCCACGAGGTCGTTTGGCTGACCAGCGTTGACAACGAGGCTCGTGTTCGCGCTACAGGAGCCGCCTTTGTCGCAACGCAGGCCATCGCAGTTCTCGATGCTCCGCTTATGGCGGAGAACGAAACTGGGCTCCTTGACAAAGCGTATAGTCGACTCGAATCGAGGCTTGTTGCGCAAGTGAGCGATTACCGCCGCGTATTGCGCGACTTTAAAGCCGACGTGTTCTTGGTCGATGTTATGCCGTATGGGGCGAGGGCCTTGTATGAACTCGGCGAGGGTCCCGTGTATGCAACTCTGGGAGTAATCCCCCTGTACATGTCGAGTTGGGGAGCTCCTCAAGCCGTGTCTGGTGATAGCCCGTCGACTTCATGGTTTGGGTTGATCTGGAATCATCTTCATCATCTGGTTAGCCAGTGGCTTCTCTTGCCGATGCTTTTGAGACCCGTCATCAACGCCCAGCGAAGGGGCCTGGGGTTGCAAGACTTGCCGTACGGCGAAGCAACCGAGTCATTCACTTACAGTTCCTTTCTTCACATCCAAGCATCTTCGCCATCACTGGAGTTTCAACTTCTACCAAAGCCGGTTGCGCAGAGGAGGCATACCAGGTTTGTCGGACCACTTGTCACACAAGCTGTGGCCAAGCCAGAGCAGCTACCTCTTTGGTGGAATGAGGTTGTTGAGCACCAACGAGTCGTTGGCATCACTCAAGGCACCTTGGCTATGGATCCGACCTCGTTGATCATACCAGCCATCGAGGCCCTCTCAAGCGATCCTGATCTTCTCCTCGTAGTGGCCTCGCCTTACGTACAAGAAATCACATCGCGACTTGGGGGATTGCCGAATGTGCGGTTCGCCAGATGGATACCTTACCATCTCTTTCTTCCACAGCTTTGTCTTCTCATTACCAATGGCGGTTACGGAAGCGTAACGCAGGCCATGTCACACAAAGTGCCTCTGATATGTGCAGGTCAGACGGAGGACAAGAAGGACACGGCAGCACGGGTGAATTGGGCTGGGGCTGGCATCGACTTGAAGACGGACAATCCTTCGATGGAACAGGTTCGGAGCGCGGCGAGGAAGATATTGGACGACCGAGGTTATGCGGAAAGGGCAGCTCGATTGGGCCATGAGCTTAACGAACTCGGGGGTGCGGAGAGGGCATCGGAGCTTTTAGAAGAATTGGGTCAATCTGCAGGGGATCAGGGCAGTTAGCAACAAGGTCGGTCGAGCAGGTAGGGGTATATGAAGAAAATGGCTCGGCAGATAGAGAAAGGGACCTTTCGTTCTTCCATCGCGGATGGGGCTGATTAAATCAGAAGCAAGGAGAGGAAATCCGGCATTGAAACAGGTTCGCTACTAAGTTGTGATTTAGCGTAGCTGATAGAAGTAGACTTTTCGCATTCGAGCTCTCAGGAACTGGACTTGCCGAACGCAACTAGCAAGGAGTCTCGTGTTGGAATAGAAATAGATCACTTACGCGTTTCCGGTAGTAAATATACTGGTCTGCCACCACTTGCCGCTGTTCATGCTCCGCCCTTACTCTCTCACCAGAGGACCGTTAAAGAAGCTCGCAAGAGACTGCCGCAACTTTCATTAGAGGCAAACGTCCTGTTCTCGAAATAGCTGACTGCAAACTATCACAGCTTAGTCTTCGGATACCGGAAGGAGTTTGGGTTGACCTATTTCTCCTTGTTCAGTCTCTGATTGGCCCTGTAACCTGATGGCTCTTTAATGGGTAAGTAGATTCTGATGTGTGAGAAATGGTCCTCGGAGCTTAAACTGAAGGTATGGGGTCCTTGAAGGCCTCGCGTAAATGCGGTGGCAAATCTCTTGGAGGTAGAAGTGTTTCAGCCAACACTTCAGCCAACACTCACCTTCAAGCCAACAAGATCTCTTGGTTGACTTGGATGATGCTATCCTATTCGTTTCAAGCCCGTCTCTAACTAGTTCAGCATGAACCAAGTGTGGTCACTTATCGTGAATAAATGTAACGCATAGTCATGGGCCTCTCTTCGTGCTCGTAAGGATAGTTGTTCCTCTTCGCTTGGTTTGAGTGGTAGTGTATTAGAACTGACCTCCTGCCGTTAGAAATGAAGCTTTTGAGAGAAAGACTCCTATCTCCCCTGATGACAAAGAAGAAGACTCACGTATTGTGTCTGTGTTGGCTACGTAGAAGATCAAACTCAGTCTTGCTGGTCGCCCTAGCATAGCGAATACTGGGCCCTGCCTTCCATCGACGACGAGGAAAAAACGTAGAAGCATTCGCGAAGGACAGAGCAAGAAGAACTTGTTCCTAGCAAAGTCTACCGTCTTCATGTTGAAAGAGACTGGGTTTTCATCGATCCTCGGGCAGAATCAGTTATCTTCTGATTATCTTTCGTACAGTGTCTCTCGGTGGGGTGGGAAAATGATAGAACTTTACTGATCTGTTGCCATCGAGGTTTTGGACCGGTACCTTAGCCTTCGTAAGCAGGAGTTGGCTTGTCGCTATCTTGGAAGTATCGAGGACGGCCTGATAGGTGGTAGAGGTATACATGCGTGCCTCAATGAAGTCAATGCAACGTCGTTGAAGCCGGAAGAGGGCATCGAAAGGGAGCTCTCACGGTAGAGATGTGTATCGAGTTGTGCTTCGAAAGTGAGTTTGTATTTCTTGAATGTCGCAGGCGGTAACGCGATGAAGCGGGCTTTCAGGTCTGGGACAGTGATGATACTGAGTCTTCTCTGACGGTAGATGATGATCCTATCTTGGTAGGCGTGGATCAACTTGCGCGAAGGTATTCAAGAAGCGGCTAGAGAAGAGGGAGGTCAGAATCTTGTGGAGGGCCGTGAAGGCAAGATGATGGAAGTCAAGGAGACTGACTGTAGGGTGGTGAATGGTGTTTTGATAACCTTAGGCAGCATGCTGGGAGCTTTCTTCAGGTCTGGTGCGTGCAGTACGACGGCGGCAGCGGGACGGAAGAAGGGTCTTGGTGGGGATATATCTTGGTAGACTGTCGTGATGGTTTTGGTGGTGTTTTGGACGCGAAGGAAGGGAAGAGGAGAAGCGCGTAGGATTCCTGGATCAAGTGGATGACGAAGATTGGGTCAGCGTTTTCTGTTCAGAGGACAAGAAGATGGAGGCACTGACCACGGTGCTGCTCAGGCGCGAACAGAGGGATGAGAAGATAACAAAACGCCAAGACAATGAACGCTGGGAGCTCAGACATAATTTGTGACGTTAGAAAAGCGTGGGACAGGAACAGAAAAGCTGCCAGGGGCTTCTCGGTGGTTTTGGGCTGCAAGGAGAGTGACGGTCTGCTGGAACGCCAACGCCATCGCTGCGAGTGAGTGCTCAGCATCCAGACAGACTGCAACACCTGATGCCTCGATGGATTTATGAGCGCCGAGATAAGTCTACTGGCAACCAGTCCTGCTCCACGGGGCGTCGTCGACGAGGGACGCCTTTTTGCTCGCCTTTCCCCATCTTCAACTCGATACGAGCCGACGATTACGAGAAACACCAAGATGACGAGAAAGCGATACGATGCAATATGCCTGAGGTTTACGAGCTTGGGGCTGCGATGGAGAGAGGCGAGCAAGCAAAGTGAAGATGGCATGCACAGGCGAAACATGAAAACATTGTCTGACGGGTCGGGTGGGAGACGAGCTAGAAGAACACCTATTGTGGTCTTTTCGTGATGCTGTCCAGAATATCATCAGTCGCGAATGCCTCCTCCCTCGCTGTCTAGCGACCCGCATGCATGTCCCCCCTCAACTTACGCGTCCGTCAATATCACTCCACTCCGCCAGAGCAACCATCACCAAGACCAAAGCAGCTTCTTCTTCAAGCCAGAGCACAAGGCTCCAAACCCAATGAAAAAGGTGAAAACATGGCATGAAGCCATGAAAGAAATCAAAAATTGTTTACCGCCTGCGGATGTGCAATGCAGGTCCCCGATCAAGTCGAGTCGCAGAATCCAGGATTCTTGAGCTCCAGAAACCACCGGCTGTTCCATTGGCCGCTTGAGGAAAAGAGAAGAAGAAGAGAAAGAGATCGAGTGACGAGGAGGATATATATACTGGTGGTCCAGGCCGGTGAGGCAACCAGATCACTCCCGGTCCCCTGAGTCAGCTGCAGGGGGGTGATCTGCCCAGCCCCAGCCCCAGCCCAAGTGCCGGCCAGATCGATCTCCACGCGGGTGATTGGTCTGGTGGAGACCCCAGAGATCAACCGTCTCCGCATGAGCCTGGTTCACCAGCCGTTTTCTGTCAGGGCCTGGGTTAGGTGAGTTACTGGGGCGTGAACGGTGGGTGTGTAGTGGCGTGGGGCTTCAGACGTGATATCAAAGGCCGCCTGGGAGACTCTGCCGTGATCTTGCAACCACGCACAATAGGAAAAATAGGATAGCATTTTTGCAATAATGAGCCAGTTTTCTACTTCCGAGACATGTTTTGAACGTGCAGATTAATTGTTGTGGCGGTTGCCCTGAGGTTTTTCGTTGCAGCCATCCTCGCCTCAGCTGCGTCCGCCAGGCACTGGGACACTGGTGATGCGTCATCTGCACGGCTGGTCAAAACACCACACACAGGGAGTACCAGGGACAGAGTGATATACTTGACAGTGAATACACATCGACAGAGACCGCTCAAGCACGCAGTCCTTAGTATCAGCATGCACATGGGCGCGGTCAGGTTCGAGGCTACGAGGGAAATTGTATTTACAAGCATGCATATAGACGACATTTGGATTATCAAGAACAATGAAACTACATTACGTATTATTGGAAAATGGTTGCAGACGTTCTGGGCTTCGTAAGTCAAGGTCAGTTGCATGAGGTGGGTGTTCAGGGGAACAAGGCGGCGAAATCAGACAACGGCCCAGCTCCACAACCACGTAGAATCAGAGCCACCTACCATCGTCGGACGTAGTGATCTTGCTCCTGATCCTCCGAGTACGTACTGATCAAGCAGTCGGGCATTGTGCGCCCTGATCTGACCCTCAACCGGTCTCTCAGTCAGGGCTTTGCCCCCCCGGCAACCCGGCCTGCCACTATTATATGCAGGCCGCGCCTATTGTCTCTCACGTTGAATCAGAGACCGCTTGAAAAGTCTCCCAGATCACTCGCCCCCACTTTTCCCAAATTCACAACTATATATTCTGCCTCCTCCTCCCTCCTCCTCTCACTCTCTTCTTTCCTTTCCTCCTCAACATCCTTACAACATCATTACAACTTTTTGTAATATGTTTATTCTTTTTGGTACATACTTATTCTCTTTACCATATCCTTATCCTTTTTTGGTGCTTGGCAATGCGCCCTCTTTCCTCTGGGTTAGTTTGGACCGCCCGCCTACCCACTGGTTGGGCCGGCCTATACTCTCCCGTCGCCTGCGATGACCTCCCGTAACGGGTTCAGCCTATCCTGGTACCAGAACGGGTATGGGCACGGGCTCAGTAACGGATTTGGGAGGTTCGACCCTCGTCGCCAGCTGGCGACACGGTCTAACCGACGGCCCGTTCGAAACATGAACAATAATCATGTTGATCTGAACGAGCTGATTGCTGGTAGAGATTGCCGAACTACAGTAAGACCCTTAGCTTATCACTTAGGCTCATATCGGCGCTAACTTGTTAACAGATCATGCTTCGCAATATACCTAACAAGGTAGACCAGCCGATGCTGAAGCGCATCGTGGACCAGTCCAGCTACGGAAAGTACGACTTCATGTACCTACGAATCGACTTTGAAAACGATTGCAAGTAAGCATTCCCCTTTAGTGAATTTGAGTAGCGTTGACCGTCTTCCAGTGTTGGATACGCGTTTATCAACTTTGCGAAGGCGGAAGGGGGTCTCTCCGAGGTCATGTTCAGGTACGTTCCAGTATTTCTTCCTTCTCAACCCCTCTTCGAACAGACACCTTGAATCATGGGCACCCAGATCCATCTAACTCTTTGACTTTGCAGAACATGTCCTCAGAGATGACTCCCTTCTGGCCTTGAACAGCCTGGTAATCGGACGTGCTTGCAAGATTTACAAGGTCAACTTGACCTGGCAGCGGGGAAAATTTCAGGAAGTGGAATCGATCCTTCGGGGTCGATTCAGAACCCTGACTAAACGCCCTGAGGAACGGGTGCGTAAGCCTGAGTGGCTACGGAGTGATGTAAGTTATGACCACTATTAGTTATCTCTTAACTTTCACTAACCACTACCTCGAACAGTACGTATACCTATCTCAACGGGGCTGTCGATTTATTTGCCAACGGGGAGCCCAATAACAAGATTCCCTGGAAGGCAGTTGCTGCCACAATGGTGCAAATGGGCGCGCCATACCATTTCGGCCCCGCGATCTGCCGGGAGGTTTGTCTATTGTTGCGTAGGACCCCTGCATCGCTCGTGCTTGCAAGTGCTGTGGTGTGCAGCCCGCTTTTGAACCTCGGGTTCACAAGAGGCCGCGCTTCACAGCACTTGCAAGCACGTCCGATGCAGGGGTCTTACGCAACAATAGACAGGGGATTTCTCACTCGCTACCACTCAAGTCCTGGAGCTATCTGCTGGAATTGGGAGGAGGAGAACGGGAGGAGAACTGGAGGAGGAGAACTGGGAATCTAACACTTTGTACAAATCAATCAAACTCTTGCTTGCCACTCAACCATGATTATTGACTATGACCACTTGTAAATCGTACTCCTTACTTGGGAGCTGCTCAATGCCCCGAAGAGAAATGCCATACCTGAGTAACCACCTGTAACGGTGCCATGCTTCGCCACGCCTCTCTGCTCGACTTGATACAAAGCTTGCACAACAGATTGGCCAAAGTCATTCACTTCTACTGCCAACACTCAACATCTCACTCGCCAGTATGTCTCCTCTCTTGACAGCATCTCCTTCTTTCACCACCGCCTTATAACATCGACCTCACCATGGCTTTGGAGCCCTCGCCAAGGATATTCGAATCATCTACAAGAAGGTGCGAGGAACCGTCGGCGCTGACGCTGGACTGGAATGGGCGAACTGGCTCGTCAACAAAAGACGCGCTTGAGATGTCTTCTGCTTGGCGTGACGCCGTGGCGGCCATGACTTCTTTGTTCTCCTCCAGCCACGCTTCGTGTTCTGCCAAATCGAGTACACCATCACTTGTTCTAATAAGCTCGGACCTCGGCTCATAATCAAGCCTTACCTCGCTAACATAGCAAAAAGAGATCTGATCAAATTGGCGGAACAACCAAGGCTTGGAATCCTGTCTCTTGATGCTGCCGCGCTTCTCACCATCGACCTTCTCAGTACGAACAAGGTCAGAGTCCCAGATGCCGATTGTGGGACCAAAAAGCTGATATCCTCCAGGAGAATCCGTGACATAGATACACATATGCTGTCCACCGATGCCTACAACTCCTCGAGGCGTAAAAGACCGTGAATGATTGTACTTTGCACCGAACAGCCGATGACGAAGATCCAGAGGAATAGAGCAGGGCGAATCCATGGACACGTCGTCGAGTCCGATAACAAGGAATTGCCCTTCGGCTAACAACTCCCCGATACCTTCCATACCGTTGCGGCTCTCCAGGAACTCAACGTTGCTGGGAAGCCACAGGGCTTCTCCTCGAATCGTTCCAGCGTAGCGCTCAACAGCCGCACGGCTGACGCTGTCATCGAAAGCAATGTGGAGTTGAACCGTTTTCGAGGGGACTTGAGTCGGCATTCTGTACGATTCTACATGTTTAACCAAGCAAGCCATCACAGCGCTGGGCCACAGAGTGCTGGAGTAAGTGACATGGAGGTTGTATACGCCTGGGGTTAATTTCTCAACCATAGGGATGGGCTCCTTACTGTGTTGTTCGCAGAAGGCGGAGATACGAAGCTTTGGCGGCGGTCGAAGATATCCGCCTTGCCAATTTCCGACATGAAAGCTCGATTTCCAGCTTGACGGATGGTAATCTTCTGACCATCCTGTTTAATGGTGCCAAGCGTTTTAGGGATACTCGCCAGTTACCCTATCAGAAACGCTTCGTCTTTTGTCCTATGCTAAAGTGCTGGAAGAGGTAAGAGACTCTTAATACTGTCGCCAAGTTGCTTCTCTAACACAAGAGTAGTCTCGACGCTAATAGAATCGAAGCGAATCGTGTCCCCAGGTCGAGTCTGTTCCATCTTCCACACATTCGCCGAAGCAATGACACAAAAGACGACGAAGCCGCCCAGACTTGAACCATCGCAAGCGAGAACAACTGCTTAATCCTTGCGAAGCTGACGGTACCAGATGGGTAGGGGCTTTGTGAATGTTGGAAGGATGCAGTCCAGCCACTCCAACAGTTTGGCGCGCCCAGTCCGGTTGAGGATCCGTGAGCCTTTCGCCAAGCCTATTACTATTGTGGTGAATCTTCCATTCACTCAAGTACAGCGACTTGACGGTTTCAGAGGTAAAGTAGTCTGGGGGGCCGCGAGGACCGGGAATTACTTTGATAGTCCAGCGGGCTTTAGAATGACCAGTAATAGGCATGGATGATGGGACTCGAAGAGCCTCCTTCGTGGTGCTGTCAGACTGACGAGACTCGATAGCCAAGCTCTCACGCTGCTGAAGCTTGCGACCGGAAAACCCGCCAAGCTTGCCCAGTTCGAAAGTTGCCCGACTCCCCATCACATCAGGAATCTAAACGACACCCTGAACGGCCAGATGACCCGATGTCCAAGTTCGATGACCCTGGTACTCAGAACCTGATCTGTGCCGACGTTGGTGGTTTGATACTCAAGTGCCGGCTCATAGTCAATAGTGACTGGCGCAACGACCATGTGACGGCAACGATAGTATCACAAGGGAATTCGAAAGACGGTTCTTTGCGATTATACTCGAGTCCGGAAGCATTCAGCGGATTCTTGGCGAGCCCATCGGACCCCCAGTAGGTATACCAACGTTCTAGTACACAGCACAGCCGGGATAGTCTTGAACCGTGGCCAGAACATCCAGCGACTTTGTCGTGTACTCACCAGATCTGGACAAAAGACGATGCCACGATTTGGTGCAAGTATTCAAGGTTGCTTAGAGCCTGCTCGCGATCAGCTCCAGAAGCAATGAGCTCTGCTAGAAGCGGAGCGTAGGATGTGGTGATTCCAGTTCCGTCCTTGACCCAAGTGTCGACTCGAAGACTGGAAGGAGACTCGAGTTTGGTAATGCAACCGGCACAGGGACGAAAGTTCAGAAGAGAACTCTCGGCATACAGGCGGGCCTCAATGGAAGCACCCGAAACCTCGGGTGCCTTCTCAAGAAGTTGGGTGCTTTCCCCATCAGCAATGTTGAACATGCACTCGACCAGATCGAGGCCGGTGACTGACTCAGTAACAGGATGTTCAACCTGCAGCCGAATGTTCACTTCGAGGAAATAGGACTCCTTCGTTCCGGCGTCGTAGATAAAACTCGACAGTTCCGACGTCTCGATAGTTGATCGAAGATACAAGGCGCACCGCAGCCATTCTCATCTTCTCTCGCACCTCAGCCGGAACCATGACCGCAGAGCTCCCCTCAATGACCTTCTGATGGCGGCGCTGTAAAGACCAATCTCTCTGGCTAACCTAAACAGCATGGCCGGTGCAGTCTCCCCGAACTTGCACTTCAATGTGACGCGCTCGCTGAACGAATCATCTAGGAATACACTCTCGTTACCGAAGTTTGCCATCGCCTGGCGCCCAACATTATCGACAGTCGTTTCCAAACTTTTCCTTAAAATGACCCCGTCCAATACCACAACCACCCACGGTGCTCTTCAACATCAAGGGGTAGCCAATTCATTCGCTTCCTTCGAGGGCTTCCTCCAAGGACACGAGCAGACTGTCGCAGCCAGTGACGGTTCAAATACCGCCTTCAACGACTATCGCACGAGGGCCATGTTTCAGACCAAGGTCAGACATCTGCTGGGGAGTTGGTCCGACCCAAATCATGCCTGCTTGGTCCATGTGGCGGTTGCAAAACGGCGTTCTTTGCTAGAAACCTGCGGCCAGGAATGACGGCGTCGACCGAGGCGTGCTTAGCCAGCTCGATGATTTGAGTAATGTTCGGGTATGTCTCAGAAATTGAAGATCCTTGGAGGCCCAGGGTGATGTCGGCTTTGCTAACATGGCCGGCATCTGCGTCCATGTCGGAGTAAACAGCAACAGCTTAATGTCCCCATTTGTGGAGTCTCGATAATTCGAACCGCGATATCGCCTCGACTGGCGACACGAACCTTCGAAATACCCCCCTTACAAATACCGCTCGTTACCGGATTGGCTTCTACTTGGAGGCCGTTATTATCAGCCCTCCAGCCGCCATAGCTTGTAATGGCGACGGCATCTTCAAGACCCAAAGGCTTGCATACGAATCCATAAACCCAAGATTCATCGTTTAGCTCGATCGAACCGGTTATAATAGGCGAGGGAATGGCAGTCACGAAGCTGGCAAGGGGGATTTGGGTAGATGACTTTCCAGTGACGGTTGCAAGAGGAGCTGAGACTTTCATATCAGTTATGGTACTGTCCGTGTCGCCATTCGTGATGCCACCGAAGAGACTGGACCTGGTGAGCAGGACAGATGGGGCCGGGATGAGTGAGTGAGGGCGGCCAAAGGGCGAATTGAGTATTTTGCTTATGTTTGAAGTAAAGACTGGAGTAAAGCAGTGTGGACAGATACCTAAGAAGATATAATTGTGTCCCTTTTTTATTGCTGTTACTTATACTGGGACTCGGGATGAGTTGAGTGGAACGAGCTGAAGATGGCACCGGGGGATTGTTTCGTCGGGCTCTAATTTCCGCGATCCATATACTTGCATGGCCTCAAGAACCAAGAAGTCAAGTGACTTCATGTTAAGTTCTGATAATAGAAAACAAATTTGTGCAAGGCCAACTATCTACTTTACCGCCCAGACTCAGTCGCAGCAAGTGATGCGGCCTGAGGAGCAGGTGCCTGAGCGCCTCGCCCTCCTATTCATAGCAACACTCTTGGCCTAGTCTTAAAGACACACGGCGAATATCCATGTTGGACCTACCGACTACCGTGATCCCATCTTGCTCGCCATCTGAGCAAACTCGAATTGCTAGTCTAGATGCCATAGAGGCAACTGTTCATCCTCTCGGCCGCACTCTAATTGATCTGCACTTTTGCATTGCTCACCCGAGTTGAAGAGCTGGATTTTCTTTTGCAGGCAAGCCACATCCTGGTAAATGATGAGAGACTGATATCATGACGCCGAGACTCGCGCAAGATTCCGTGTGGCTCATGAAGCAAACACGGCTAAGGAAGACATCTATGACATCACCCGTGCAACGACTTCACGCGACGCGTTTACTTGACTCTCAAGACGACTTCTCCTGCCCTTCCAACGCGCCCTCTCTCCTTCACTTTACATCTTCCAATTGCCCCAATTCGTCCAGATTGTACCAATCACGTACGCCATTCACTACCAAAAATGCCAGACTCCAAGTCCAAGCCCTCAGATGAGGTTGGCAATGGGGAGGAGCAGGCCGCAACTGGCGAGAAGCATCAGATCAAGCACGAGTCGCCTGATGCAAAGCGCACAAAGACCGAGACGCAGACGACGCTCGATGATGTAGTGATCCATTTAGACGACGTGGACAAGGGTGACAAGGACAAGGACGACGTGGACACGGACGACAAAGCTACTGAGAAGGAAGAGCAGAGCTCCAAGCCCAGCAAGAAACAGGAGTCTAATGGCAAGGATGCTGTTCAGCCTTCCGAGGAGCCCCATGTCCCATCCAGCATCCTCGAAAAGGGCATCATCTACTTCTTCATTCGTGGTCGCGTAAACATTGAGGACCCCGAAAGCGTCCAAGACATCGCCCGCTCTTACATCTTGATGCGCCCCATCCAGAAGGATGCTCGGCTAGGCGAGGGTACCATTGCCGACGCAGGGAATACTCGGTTGCTCGCCCTTCCCAAGAAAACGTTGCCTACCAGCGGCAAGGATCGCTTCATGGTGTTTGTTGAAAAGTCCGGCGCCTCATACGACGAGATTAAGAAGGAGTTTCTAGCGGCGTCAGAGTACGATACAAAGACTGCAGGCACACGTCGCTCCCCAGCTGCGACACCAGTTGGCGAGGGTGTGTACGCTATTACATCTACAGGCCGGGAGAGCCACTTGGCCTATCTTACAACGCTGCCGGAGAAGCTGGATGAGGTTCAGGAAGAGCTGGGCCTGAAGGAGAAGGGAAGCTTCATCCTCAGCACCAAGAACCCGCAGTATCCAGGGCCTGCCAATGCGCAATTGCCTCAAGGACCTGACTATCCAAAGGAGTAAGCAATATTCTTGTCAATGCGACTGATTGATATTAACCGGTCACTAGGGTCATCGATGAGTTCCGATCTCTGCGCTGGCTGCCCTCCAAGCCAGCCCACCTTGACTACGTCAACACCCAGGTCCTACTCATTGGAGAATCATCGGGTATCGAAAAGGCGGTTGAACCGCAGAAGAAGGACCAGAAGAACGGCAAGGAGAAACCCGAGACTGTGCTTGAGAATCTCGAGGAGGATGATGTGAAGCGGATGAAGCATCTTGCCGAGGATCAGTCGGCAGCCATCTTTGCGGACCTGCACGCCCAGGCAAAGGACTACCCGAAACTGCAGACGACATTTTGATGGGTGACGAAAAGAACTTGGCTCGATGATTGTGGTATTAATATAAACGTCGGGGAACTGGAATGCCTGTAAGCGACAGCCACCTCTTTACAACAATGAAAGCACTGGGCTTTGAATGAATTGAGTCACTTTTAATGTGATATCTTGGAATATGTCTTCACGATGCTTTTCGACACCGCATATAGCGCTCTCGTCTTCCGAGAACATCGAGACATTGGCGGAATGGCTTCCACTGCATGCGGGGTTTTGCGACGATACGAGCATTTCGATGCTGGACTTGCATCCCCATGTCAAGCTCAATCACAAGTTCAAAGATCTCGAGGCCATGACGCAGCACCGCCTCCTTCCCACCGGCGCGACAGGCTATGTGTAAGCTACTGAGACGGCTTGAATATGAGGCAGTCTCACCGATGAAACTGGGGGTGGGTCAGTTCTGACGGCCCTCTTGAACTTGAAGAATAACGTTGTTCAATAGTCCAGTCTCACGGCGATGGTGTAGTCAACGATCTATCAACCACCGCGCAGGTATATCATTCTAAGTTTGCTCTTTATCGACGGCCTTAGAGGTGGTCTCCTCTGTCGCGTAGTCTTCATCCTCAAAAGGCTTCACTCCCATTTTGGACCAGCACTGGGCAGCCATGAGCGCCTCATCCTTCTCCTCCGACTCCCACAGCAGCTCTTTCTTACCATCACCAAGGTGGGTCACAGAGCGATCCTGAGTCTGTGTCAGATTCATGTTGCAGTTCTAAAGCTTCGAATGATTGCTTACCAGACCAAGAGTTAGCTTGATGATTCCATCAGCCCAGTAGTTTGTAAAAGTGTACGTGGGCTTCTTTCCGCGGACGGCGAGGAGCACGTTGTCGGCCACTATGTCAGCTTGACGGCTCGCGGAACGGCCATTCGGGTTGGGAGTCTTGGTGTCGGCTACATCTCCGCAAGCATAGATGTTGGGAAAAGCATCGTCGTCAATTTGAAGAGTCTTTTTGACCTTGATGTGACCAGACTCAGAGGTTGCACTTGGGACAAGATCCTTGAGGATGTCCGAAGCGGGTCGCTGACCAGTGCAGTTGATCTATCTTTGTAAGTCATGGCTCTTACAGGATCAAGGCCAGTCACTTACGAAGTAATCACACTCAATCACCTTGCCGGATTGCAGTGTGACAGTTCCAGCTTCTTTATCCTCGCTTACCACGCGCTCCTCGAGGATAAGCTCAACCCCGAGCTTCTCAAAGCCCTCAAGAGCAGCTCTCTGAAGACCCTTGCCAAACCGGTGCATCGGGGCTGTTCTGGAATGGACTAGGATGACCGTCTTGTCAGGATACAGCGACTTAGCATCCGTGGCGACTTCGACACCGGCGGCACCACCGCCAACAACGACAATCTTGGCAGCATTCTCGATGCCCTTTTGCATAGCCTGGCATCGTCTCATGCTCTCCAGCTTGTCGGTGGCATTGGTTCGCGACGGCAAGCCCTCCTCCACGGCTGATCCGGTGGCGATGATGAGATACTCGTAGGGGATCTCCTCGACGCTGTCCTGGAGAGTCACATGCGTCTTGGTCAATCCCACAACGCGGTCCCGCACCCAGCGAACTGCACCTTCAGGAGCGCCCTTGAGGCCGTGTTCATACGGGATGAAAGCCTTGTGCTCATGGCCCTTGGCGACACAGAACCGGGGAAGCACCCAAGTGAACTGGAAGTGGGAGTTGGGTTCAATGACAACGACGCGACAAGGGCTCCAGGGAGGCAAGTTCATGGAAATGACTCGGGCGGCCTGATATCCCGCAAAGTTGGCTCCGACAATGACAATGTTGCCGTCTCGGGTTTCAGACGCCTTCTTGCCGGTCAGCCTGACGATCCATCCCTCCTTCGATCTGGTGAAGGCGCGACGCCATTCTCGCCAGAAATAGGCGAGAGTGTACAGCAGAACTTTGCTGAATAGAACAGGCTTGTCCAGCATGGTCGTTGCCGATTGTCGCTCGCGATCTGTGGGAGAGAGGTCGCTAATTGCCTCGCCCGTCCTCTTGAAAGAGTGGGAAACTTGCGAGACTAAGTGGAAGTTGATGTAGATGTCGGCGGACAAGACATTGGTTGTCCCATTGCATGGGTCAAACTGGTCTGGCTACTGCAGAGCACGGAGCTGCCTCTATCAATCATCTTCGAATTTCCGCTCAGCTGGAAGGGCACAACGTACAGCAGTTAATGTAAAGCTACACTTTACTAGTCTCTCGCTCAATACGAATTTACCCCCCAAACCCGAGCATTCTTTCTTCATCAGGGTTCTTTTGACTCGGGATTTTCAAGACCAGGGTCTGGTCTTTGGGCCGCTTCCTTGAAAACACTGGGTCCTTCAGCCACGACATGATTTATGGGTGGCTGCGTTTTGGAAAACCCGGAAGCTGTCATGAGTAGCTCGCATCCAATGCCAAGAAAGCCACGATGCGGAACTGGTTTATCAGATGATCTGATAACGTAAATCAATCGGTACGTACATACCAATTACCGTGTACTGCACGCCAACCGATGTCGGCCATCTCTTAGCGATGGCTTCAGCTTCGCTAACTGGGATCTGCTAAGGTCGCTTTGACCATTTTCCCGTCATGCGACACTCTTCACTTGTATCCTTATCTTCCCCCGTCCACCGTGTTGGTTTCAAGACCATGTCCGCTATACCAGGCCATACACATACACTTCTTGGCATGTTTCGTGAACCTACCTACCGAACAGCATCTGAGGTGTGCCAGTAGGCCAGTATTCCCCTGGTGTGGGCCTTCCGAAACTCACTGTTGAGGCTCTGGGAAAAGGTGACTCGACAATTACACGCCCCATATCACCGTTGTCGAAGACCTTCAAGTGTACGTCGTAAATCTTGGGGATATCAGAGATCAATGTGGGAAGCACGGTCAGAACCATCTTGTCGATTAGTCTAGTATACGATGTATGAACCTTCTGTGCTTATGTTTGAGATTGCCTAGGGCTGTTAGTTAAGCCCGCCAATTTACCAGCATGGCCTAACATTTCTTAGCGTATCGGTTTTTGCGCAGTCGATCCATCTCCGGTTCGGAGCTCCGACTCCTCGAGTCCAATCATTATCGTCTCACGGCTACAATTTACCCTCTTTTTCACAGCTCAAGCAAACATTCGAGCGAACATGAATGTTCCTGTCGCTGCTAATGTTTTGGGTACTCTCGGGGCCGTGAGTCGTCATGATTTTCTGCTTTGCCGACAACTTCCGCTAATGACGTTTAGGTCTGCTGGTCAATTCAGGTTCGTCCTCTCTTTGCTGGATAGAACGCAGGAAAGAGATGATGGCTAATAGACTGAGTCTCTAGTTGATCCCTCAGATCGTGGTCAATTATCGTCGGCACAATGCGACCGGTCTCCAGCCGTCGATGATGATGCTTTGGGCCTGGGCGGGTGTTCCTCTTGGTGTCTACAACATTGTTAAGGAATTCAACATCGCCTTGCGTATTCAGCCTCAGATCCTCACGCTTCTGAGTCTTGTTACATGGATCCAGTGTTACTACTATGAGCGTGTAAGAAAATCTCTCATGGTTATACTCTTGCGCCTCCCGGCGACTGACGGGAATTAGAAATGGAGTGTCTATCGATCTCTCGTCGTCATTGTCCCCATCGCAGCCGTCATGGGCGGTGCTCAGGCAGGCCTCATCATCGCCCTTCGCATCCCCGAGTCTCGCGGCATTGAATGGCCCATGATCCTCATGGCAGCTTTGTCGGCAGCGCTACTTGCAGCGGGCGTGCTCCGTCACTACTGGGATATCTGGGTTCATCGAACAGTGCGCGGTATCTCGTTCCTCTTCGTGGCGCTCGACGCCGCCGGTGACGTCTTTTCCCTCGCGTCTGTCTTTTTCCAGCCAAAAATCGACTATCTAGGAATCGTCATCTACGCGACTGAGTTTGTTCTTTGGTGCGGAATCTTTGCTTGTGGTGGCTACTACAACTTCCTCCCCTGGATCAGGAAGCGGTGGATGAACAAGGCATCTAAGAGGGCAGTTGAGCATGAGTCTCCCTCAAATGGAGGGCCTCATCATGGAGAGAATGACATTACGCTTCAGGAGAACATATCATCCGGCTCGGTATTCCGGACGGCGTCTGGGAACTCGGAGGGTCTCCGGGCTCGCGTTGCACAAGACGCTCTAAGCTTGCACTCCAGAGGCGATTCGTAGAGTCGGGTTATCGAAGCCAACTCAACATTTGGTACAACTATTCCTCTCAGGTATTTCAGGGGCCATCTCTTCAGGGCTCACCACAATGGCTTTAGAGAGCACCAACCACCTACTTTTAGTGGACCACTACACTACCCCTTAGGTACCTAGGTATGAGCTAGAGCCGCCCCCTGTCTCCATAATTAAGGTTAGAATCGAATCCTTGTCTGATCCATTCCAAGATGCTTCGTCCACATTAACTAGCGACCAAGCAACTTGCTCTTCCACAAGCCTCCCTCGCGCATCATCCTTTGTCTTCTCTACGAGGCCTCAGTGCCATGTTTGAGTCCCAGCCCCCATGCCTTCCCTCTGGACCCCCGCCGGCACGCTGGGCGCGCGGCGGCTGATGTTTAACAAGCGCTTCAGTCGCATGGCTATCTTCGGCCTATGCTTCGTCGTCTTCATGATCCTCGTCTTCTGGAGCCGCATCCACGGCAGCTACAACGTTTCCGCGTACTACTCCTTCTCCACGACGAGCTCCTTCTCCCCCGTTACCCTCGATCCCGCCGGCAAGACGACCGACGAACTATGCGCCACCTTTCCCAAGCACCTCCTCGAGACCATCCAGCCTGTTCTCAAGATGGGCCACGCCGACACCAAGGAGAGGATTGATGCGCAGTTTGATAGCGTCAGTGCGTGCTTTGGCAAGGATGAACTTCTCGTCTACTCGGACCTTGATGAGACTGTGCGCGGCCATGAAGCCATCGACATCCTCGCCGATTTACCAGCCGCCTACCACCACGACAATCCCGACTTTCAGAGTTACATCTGGCAGAAGGAAATGCGGGCGAATGGGACGCTGGATACGGACAAGGAGGCGACCGCGCGCATCCAGGGCTGGAAGATGGACAAGTTCAAGTTCTTGCCCATGATTGAACGCGCATGGAGGACGAAACCCAACAAGGAGTTTTACTTTTTCTTTGAGACGGACACGTTAGTCGCCCTGCTCCAAACCTGCTCATGATTCACGCGCTCTTCAACAAGTTACTCACAATTCCTTCTTGGCAGATACGTCTTCTGGGACAATGCTTTCCGCTTCCTCCAAACCTTCGACCCCGATGCACCACTCTACATGGGCTCTCCCTCGCCCGGCACCCACGACGTCAAACAGGACATCAAGACCTGGTTCGCGAACGGAGGCCCTGGCTTCGTCCTCAGTCGTGGCGCGGTCAAGGCGCTTCTGGTCCGCAAAACAACGTCGTACGGCCAATATGTTGAACCCCCGGCTCCGGAGAAGTGGCTGCCCATGCTGCGAGACGATTGCTGTGGCGACAGCGTCACTGGCTGGGCTCTGTGGAACGTAAGTGTGCCGTTGCGGGGATACTGGCCGCTCTTCAACCCGCATCCTCTGCATAGCATTCCGTTTAGCAACAAGTACTGGTGTCAACCTGTCATGACGCTACACAAGACCCGGCCTCAAGAGATGGTTGACGTCTGGCGATGGGAATTCGGCCAAAGACAGCTTGGTGTAAGTGCAGATGTTGGCATATGATTTGTGGCACACGCTGACTTGTATAAGCGCCCGCTTCTTTACTCTGATGTGTGGAAATTCCATCACCCAGGTGACCGCGAGGTCGCCGAGAACTGGGACAATGGCAAATGGGATTTCTGGGTTGCTCCCCCTGAGGCAAAGATCGACTCCTTCGAGGCCTGCGGGAGGTTTTGCCGGAATAGCGATGAGTGTCTTCAGTACAATTGGAGGGGACGAGACGAGCGGAAGTGCGTTCTCTCGAAATCCTTTCGAGCCGGCGACTCAAGAGGGGCTGAGAAGATCATCGAGCCCGAGGTGAAGGATGACAAGGGCAATGCTATCCCGCCGCCCCCGGACCGCAAAGATCGGTGGGTAGATTTCAAGTCGGGGTGGCTAACAGACAGAATTGAGCAGTGGAGGGGAAACCGGAACTGCTCAGAAGTGCAATGGGTTGGACCTAGCATCAAGAGAATCTTCTGATGAGGGTATTGTACAGCGTGTTGCGGCAAGATTTATTGAATATGGCCAGGCGTTGGGGAAACGGGCATTGCAAGTATAGATTATGCATGTGTTGATATATCATCGGGCTTGATGCCCTGTCCCAATCTATTCTCTCATCCTCCAAATCCAGTCTTTTTGGCTCCTTAAAAGCAATACTTTTGGGGTATCAATCAGTAAACGTAGCGGAAGTACGGGTTCTCCTTGTCGGTCAAGTCCTGGAATGCCAGCTTGGCGCGTTCGGCTTCGTCTGCGGGAAGGGCGTCTCTCCTCCTGTTCTCGTTGCGCAAGACAAAGTACAGAGCGGTAGACGCAAGGATGCAGATGATATAGCTACGAGTTGTCAGACACTAAAGTCAGAGGGATGGGTATCAGGAGACTTGCCAGATAATCAGGCCCAGCCAGAGGGCAGGGTAGTGCTCACTCTTGGTCTGGCTCCAGACAAGCTGAGGCCCAACAATGTTGCCTACGCAGTAAGCAACGAAAACAGTAGCCGCCATGAAGCTCTTCTTGGTGTGGCCTGCCACGTTGGACATGCCGATGGTGATAATCAGGCTCACAGTCCCGCCAAAGAAACCGGTGATGGAATAGCCCACAACAGGCGCGGCAGCACGGTACGACCACTCACTCTTCCAGATGATAGCGCAGCCGGCAATAACGGGCAAGCAGGTAAATATCAACATAAAGATCCGGATGTTGTTGAACTTGGAGCCCAGCCATCCAGTCAAGAGAATGACGATGAAGCATAGGCCGCCGAGGGGGAACTGAAACAGAATCGAATGGAGGGTGCTCCAGCCAAAGGTCGAGACGATGAGAGGTCCAAAGCCGCTGACAGCGCCGTTAACGGTGTACGCCGAGGCCATCATCAAAGCTACGAGCCAGATCTTGACGTCGAGCACGGCCTCCTTGACCTGTGACATCTTGAACGTGGTGCATCGCACACCCGTCTGACCATGTCGCAGACGCTCCACGGCTGCAAACCTCTCCTCCACGGTCAGGAACCACGCCGACACGGGTGAGTTGGGCATGACGAAGCAGAACAGGCCAAACAGCAAGGTCAAGGCGCCGGCGAGAAGGTAGATGTACTGCCACCTCTTGAGGCCACCGCCCGTGATCTGCGCAAAGCCGTAGTTGAGCGCACCACCGATGATGGTGAAGATGCCCGTCGACGAGAACCACCAGCTCTGGCGCAACGACTGCTCCGACTGGGTGTAGTACCCAGACACGATGCACATGAAGCCCGTAGGGATGATGCTCTCCACAAAGCCGAGGAAGAAGCGCTGTACGTACAGACCGTGGTACGAAGTCACGGCGGCCGTGAGCATGCAGATGCCGGACCAGAGAATCACGACGCCGCCGAGGACGCGGCCAATGTCGAAGCGCTGCAGGGCAAACGTCATGGGATACAGACCGGCCAGCATGCCAAAGTAGAAGAGCGAGGTGGCCCAGCTGAGGCGACGAGTGTCGACGGTTGGAGGAGTTGTTGATGCGTCGACAACGGTAAGGTGTAGGTCGGTCGTCATGCCGAAGAGGACGGCTGAGCCGAGGATTGCCTTGTCGTAGTACACGAGGCCATCTAGAGATAGAGGTCAACTATACATCACGAACAGAAGGCCCTGTAGAGAGACACGCACAACCAACGATCATGGCGGGGATCAGGAAGAGGTCGATCTTCCTCACGGCGCGGGCTGCAACGACAGGGTCAATTGCATGCTGCTCCTCCCCAACAATGGCGATAGCTTCATCTTTGTTTCCGACAGCTGCTTGTGAATGCGCGTTGGCCTCGCTGTCGGCCTGGCAAGTCTCGCGGGTTCCCATGATGCGAAGTCGGATCGGGGAAGTTTGGGTGGCGAAGTAACGCGAGCGGATGAAGTTATCACGAGGATGACTTGTTCATGATATGATAACCCCCGCAAAAACTCAAGGGTTGCTAACTTGATTACCAGCTACATTGGACTGAGAGATAAAGAAAAACCCCGGCCTGGCTTGTGATATGATAAATTGCGATTGAGTGAATTTACGTCATTTAAGTCGTGGAAATAGCTCGCGCAATCCCATGCATCAAACCCAACCGTTGCACCCTGGATTGCCGCTTTAAGCCTCAGCTGCGTTACCTTGCAGGACCGGACGATTCTTGGCTTGAACTAGAGCAAGAAACGAAAGAGGGATTGTGGTTGTTGAGGTTCTCGACCAGAGAAGGTCCTGATGGGATTTTGCTGGGATTGGGGCGGTTCGTGGGGGATTGGACAAAATAAGAGGGTTTTATTCCGAAGAGAAGCTGATAATGAGGTTTCTAGACGAGATTTACGATGTAATAGGCCTTGGATACCATCGGCTCAAGACACAGTCATCCAACATGTCCACGAAGAATTGGTCCAGGCTAACATACCCTGGACACTTGCCAACTTGTGCAACTTGCACAGTCTCTTGGCAAGTTCAAGGGTTCTAGAGAGAATGCTGGTGGAATAGTTGCGACGGCGAGTGTCAGAGGTAATGGTCCGACGGAGAGCTGCATGAACATTGAACTGCTGGAACCGAGGGCTAGGATGTGCATTGTGCGAGGGTCATTGACATGATCATTAACTATTGGCGTTTCTAGGTATCTCTATTTTACAGCTTGGAAGGCTTCTCGTTCGGGTTCTTTACCTCAACAATCAGTTTGCCTAGAGCAGTTCAGTTAGCATGGATCACATCACTCGCCCAAAAGCCGCAGCGGCATGTTTAACGCACCTGTGTTGATGCCCTTGTACAGATCCACGAGAGCCTGCTCGGCATTCTTCAGGCCGCCCTTGACGATGGTCTCGCTCTTCTTCAGCTTGCCCTCGGAAATCCACTGCGACAGCTCGGCTCGCGCCGCGGCAAAGTCCTTGGTGTAGTCCAGCACGATGAAGCCCTGCATCTTGATCCGCATCGTGATGACCTGGGTGAATGCCCGGGGACCCTGGGGCTTGGCTGCGTTGTATTGGCTGACCATGCCGCACTCGACGAAGCGGGCGTGCTCCTTGGCTCTCATCAAGCACATGTCGAGAATCTCGCCGCCGACTAGACAGGACGTTGGTTAGATTACGTGGCAAGGAGAGGAGGCCCAGTTTCCAGCTTACCATTGTCATAGTAGACGTCGATATAATCCTTGGTCGCCTCGCTAAACTTTTGCTTAAAGTCGTCCGCCTTGTAGTTCAGAGCAGCATCGAAGCCCAGCTCCTCGGTGAGCCACTTGCACTTGTCGTCGCTTCCGGCGATACCCACGACTCTGGCGCCCTTGATCTTGGCAATCTGGCCAGCCACACTGCCTGTGGCACCCGCAGCTCCAGACACAACGACAAGCTCACCGGGCTTGGGCTCGCCAATCTTGGTCATGCCCACCCAGGCAGTCAAGCTGGTGGTGCCCAGCGCGGAGAGGAGGTCCTGAGGGCTCTTGACGCCAGGGAAGAGCGCTGCGGGCTCGAAGCGGCCTTCGGGGAGGATTGCGAATTCTGTCCAGCCAGGGTAGCCGACGACAACGTCGCCCTCTTGGGCCATCTTGCTTTTGGACGCAAGGACGCGACAGGCGCAGGCGCCTCGCATGGTCTCACCGATCTTGACGGGAGGGAGGTATGATCGGACATCTGAGACATGTGGTCAGCTCTGACGACTGCAAGATCTGGATTTGTTGGGGCCTTGATGCCAGGGCCTTGATGCTAGTTACCTCGAAGCCATCCTCTCATGGCAGGGTCCAGCGAAAGGTAGAGCGTCTCGACGAGGATCTGGCCATCCTTGAGATCGGACGGTGTCGGCGCAGGGGCCGTCTTTTGCGTAAACGTCTGACCGGGGATGATGTCGGTGGTAGGACGCTCAGCGAGCGCGATGGAGAGGTTGTCGCGAGCCATTGCGATGTGATGTGATTTGTGAAACCAGGAGTTGGAGCTATGTCGTTGGCCGAGTTGGTGTTATATTGTGCTTCTCGATCTCAGCAACGTACGACAGTAGATTGCCAAAGGGTCGTACCTGGTGATGCTATCTCGTCTATGATATATGGTACCACAATCAGCTTCTTCCGACAAGATCTAGCACGACAGCAAAGCCCCGACGTTGGCGGCGCCCTCGGGGGCTTTTGTACCTCTCCTCCTCTCCTCTGCTTCTCTCCGGGGCCGTTGCCTCCTCGGTCTGTCGGCCGGGAGCTAGAACTGGAACTAGAACCTCACCGTCTTGCTTCCAACAAAACCAAACCAAACCAAACCTAGCCCAAGACAAGACATCGAGACACCCCCGCCACTACCACTAGGCGGGCCCTACCACTAGGTACGGGCGAGATGGCCTCGGAAGCCCCACCCAGGCCGGGTGCCACACAACACGCCCACCCCGGGCGCTATTCCTGCCAGGGAGATATCCCCGGCGTGCCAACCCACGTTCCTCGGCGCCGGTCATGAATCCGCCTCGGGGATCGACATGCGCGAGCGGCCGCGCGAGCTGAAAGCTCTCCGACTGGATCCCGCTCGTTTGTGACACGACACGCGCCGCTCAAAGCATATGAAGTGACGCCCGGGGGACGAGGCTTCAGCTTGGGGGAAAGCCGAGAAACAGCGGGGCGAATACCGAGGTTCGGGGCATCTCCAAGAGCGGCAATTGGGCCCTTAACTTCTCTCCAACGAAGAATCCTCTGGTTGGTAATCCCTCCGACGGACAGATTCATTCGCCATCACAGGAAGAGAAGCTTCGGGATCCTGCTACGAGTCGGGCGTCGAATGCCCGAGGATCCCGCACCAAGTAACGCTGTTGATCAATAGCTTCAAGCTATGTACCATCAAGGGTGGACTTGTTCTCCGCCGAAGACGTTGGATGTTTCAACTGTCTATAGCGATCGGCCGGGGCCCTCGGAGAAAAAAACGTCGACCAAAAAGGCAGTTCGTGTCCACCCTGATCGCCAGCAAGCCTTGAGGATGGAGAAGCCATGACATATTCTCCGGAGCCGATCTCTCTCGGCCGAAGTATTTCGTCCCAACTCGAACTGGGGACAGGGATAGCTTAGCCAAAGAAGGACAAGAAGTTAGATTATGCGGGCAGGATTGCCAGATTGTTCCCATGGCACATACTTCCCATCCATTGTCCTTGTCTTCTCTATCCTAACCAGCCACTCCTACCATGTCCATCTCTAAAGCCCAAGCTTGCCCACCCGGTCAGAATCTGACCTTGAACATAGTCCACGCAAAATACATCAAAATGACCGCTGCCGTGAGAGGCCCCGTGATGTACCAGAAGTAGTGGCCCTTCCCCTCCCAGTCATACACTGGGGCGTCCATAAAGCCCTAAACGAACATGCTTAACGACTCACTTTCGAGACTGACTGATTTTGATCGACTTACCGCAACCGCTGTGGCTGGGAGGATGAACATGGTCAACAAGGCAATTGCCTTCATCTGCTTGGCATCGCCAATAGCCACCTGGGAGTCTTTGCGCGCCACTTCAGCGAGATCCTGTTGGCATCGCGTTAGCTGATGCTATATGACTCCAGTCAAGAAGCAGGGAAACCTTTTGGAACGCAAGCGAAGTTGCCTGCATCACGTTTTCGCACCGCATGATTCCCTCCTCAAACATCTCTCGAACCTCGATGATGTAGTCTTCAGGGTTGAGCACGAACCCGTCAGTCCCCGGCGTATTGAAAGCGGGCAGCTTTGGGCACAGCAGCAGCAGCTTGTTGAGCTGCAAGTTCCACATGGTGAGTTGTGTCCTTAGCACGCCTACTTGGTTGTAGAGCTCATAGAACGTTTCCCGCTGGCCGGCGGCTTCGGGACTCTGTACTTTGCCATGTCTCAGCACATGCTGGCCTTGGCTGATCTTGCCTCTAAGACCATCAACCATCTTGTCGACCTGATGAAAGCGGCGCTTCCTCTCGAGTTCTAAGAATGCTGCGATAAGCACGAAAGGGTTCTCGACGAAGTCCCTGTTTTGGAAGAGCCGCCAAGTCATCCCCGTGACGTCCTCAAAGTCATTGTATCCAAGGAAGAGACCAAAGACCTGGTGGGTATTGGGAAAGTAGGTAACGCTCATAGCTGTAAAGCGATCCAATATTGAATCGACAGAAAGTAGATATACTATGTCAACATGTCATGTTAGAGCTGTTAGCGACTCCTTGATTTCGCACTTGCCTTCGCATGGTTGACCTTTCACAGAACTGGTCAACTTTCTAAAGACAGTCCTTGGGCGTCCGATCATGCTGAGGAAGATGGCGGGCACATGCATCCGAATTGACACATCTTTGAACTTGCTGGTTTGGATGGGTAGCCAGGATAACGCTTGTCGGTAATGCTTTACTCCTGGGTAACCTTCTGCGTCAATTTTCTTCCGAGGACACATGCTGAACATTTGTCAGCGCCAACTCGGAGAAACACTAGGATTGGCGTGTCAACAGATGGATACTCACAGTAGGGTGAACGATGGCTTTGAGGTACTCGTAACCGCCGGGATGCACTGTGAGATATTAATTAGTTGACAAATTAGCTGACAAGGTCAAACCCAAGAGGAACCAGTCTGTGCTTCGGATCTTCAATGAGTCCAAATCGTCTCCAACACCGGCACTTGAAACTCACATTTGTCTTCCATGAAGTCCAGCCATGCTCGCCAAGAATCTCTTGGTAGTGAGTGGTATTTTCCGTCTGTATTCTATGAGAAAACGGTCACCGAAGAATGCATCCGAGAAGCTGTACCGAGAGGAGGCTTTCGTTCGTGATAGAGAAGCAACGGCTCGGGGCATCATCATATGAAGGCCCGTCCAAGTGGCTCAGAGTCTCATCGATTGGCTCAAAGTCTCTCCAGACCCGGTCCATCTCTGATTGCTTCGACTTCTGTAATGATTTCGCGATCATGGCTTCAGTGCCTGTAATGGCCAAACCTGCAGAGTCTTGCGACGTCGCGGACGAGTCTGAATGATATTGCCGCTCAGGCAAGGCACAATCGCAAAGCCTGCGAGGCAACTGATCGGCGTTGGCCGGGAACACAGCCTTAAGTTACAACCTCAGGAAGTACAGTGACATCTGCGAAAACAGCCCAGGCTGTGTGGCTGCATGAATCCCTGTTAGTTAGTCGCCTGGCCTTATTTTCTGCGACCATCGTCACGCTGGGCGTTTTGTAGGCATATGAGACACCTGAGGCGGGGGCTCAATTGAAGCAGGCTGTGGAATTTGGCGTCAGCTTCGCCCGGCGATACTGTCAATTGTGTCCTCAGCCATCAGCAGATGAGCCGGGCAACCGTCATGAGGCGCCTAGTCAAGAAATCAGGCTCTGGATAGAGCCTCACATTTCAGGTCCGGCCAGTTGTTGTTGCTCCTTGCCGAAGGGTCAGGCCGACCTGCATTATCGTCGAGGCATCGAGAGTCAGTGATTGTTAAACACGTAGCAAGGCTTCCGATATGCATTCAATCAAGCTCTGCTGCTTTTCCCCTTTCTGTATCTTAGTTCCTAAGAGCCTCATTGACCGCCCTCCACTTTTGGTGTAATTTCACAAGAACAATCACCTACTTAATCCAACCCAGGGCCCAACCCAGGCATGAACTCACGCCTTGAATTGCGGCACCTCCCTTTCCCTACGTTGCACAGTCGGGAATTGTATTGCACCTTCAACAATGTCATGGTTCAGTGGTAGCAGCAGAGAGTGGATTCTCCAGTCTGGTGTCTATATCCATTCATCCAGTTTCGACCCAATTAGGGGCAAACCGAAACTCGACCAAGTCATTGGCCCAGGAAGCTATTACCTCGATGTAGGTTCCAACTTGCTGTCGACCCGTTGGCTTTTATGGAGATTGTTTACTGACAATTAAAGCTTCCGGCCCTTACGGATCGTTACGATCTCTATGTAAAGCAGCCCTTGAGCACGGTAAGCACCAACTTCTTACACGGGAGACCCAACCACAAGTGTGATAAGCTAATTGAAGTAGGAGGCAATTCAGATGGTGAATGACATCGCTTCTGGGATTATGTAAAAGGTCTGGTTGTTATCTAGCCTTCATCCAGTCAAGATATGGATGTACTGCTGCTCTACAATACAATCTAGTATCGGTATCTCACTCAATCCATCCATGAATTCACACGTCCTTGTTTTCTCCCCGGGAATTCAGACCGTTTAACCCCCCAGGTTTGAAGGTAAAATGTGTTCTTTAGCACCATCATCTCTTCTCTCGCTCCCTGCCGCTGTTCCAGACTGACGCCCCATGTCAGACCTGCCTCTGTTACTGTGAGGCTGGGCATGCTCGACTGATACGGGCCCTTGAGTGATTTGAGCTCTGCAAAAAGAGAGTTAGCGATAGCGCTACAGAGTAAGCCTGTGAATCTAGTACTTACACATTGGCATCGTTGCGCTGAAGTTCTTTCCGAGGTATTGAGAATTTGAAGGATTTTGCTGAAGTGAATGTTGACATGTCGTACGAAAACCCATCTAGGAAGTACGCGTCGTCCCGCTTCAGCATATTTGCAAGCTTATCGCTGAGTTCAGATACACGGATTCGCTTCTTCGAGGTGCCTGTAGGCCATATGCTTTTTCTGGGACGCGGCACCGCCGAGGGTTCAGGACGGAAAGTTGCATGTCTCTTCATCTGTTGGCTCACATAAATTGGGTCTTCGGGAGGCTCTTTCAAAGACCCGTTCTCTTGAGGAGGGCTCGATTCCTCCGAGCCTCGCACTCGTGATGGTTCGGTCGAGCCACGAGATGTATCAGAAGGCTCATCTGGGTCGTTCCGAAGGATGAGTATGTCGTTAATAACAAGATCTACAAGATCGTGGACAAACTCTGGAACCCAGGTTAATTCGTGTACTTTTTTCGTCCACTGTTGAGAAATTCTCATGTTAGCAAGCTGGTTGATGGCTACCGAATATGGATGGTAACCAACCTGTATCACTCCTTTGTGGATGGAGAGTTTCTTATTGACTCGACCAAAAGGCAGACACCCCGGTTGTTCAGAGCCATGGTTTGCATAGAATACCGTGACGGCCATGGCTTCGCGGTGGTAGATAGTTCTATCATCCTTAAAGTCTTGGAGGCCCTGGTTGCCGAAAACAAGCCAGACACAGAACTCCAAGAACAAACAGCCCAGCGCCCATGTATCGAGCCCCTGGTCGGTCTTCCAGTTGAACTCGACTTCGGGCGGACAGTAAACATGATATCGGACTTGAGGGTCTACCTGGTTGACGGTTGCTGTGTGGTGGTATTTGGCGAGGCCAAAGTCAGCTAGCTGAAGAACGCCGTGCTTACTTTCGTCTCCGTCCCAGTTCATGAAGCGAAGAATGTTCTCGGGCTTGATATCGCCGTGTATGCCGTGGCTCCTGGGGTCGACGTCACATTCCGGCTGATGCTCGTAGAACTGATGAAGTATTTGAAGAGCGCGCGAAAGGCCCTCGAATTGCTCAGCCATCCACCTGCAAAGGTCGCGCACGTGGTTGCGGTCTTGCGGCCTCGAATGCTGGTTCCAGAAGTCGCGGAGATTCCCTTCGGCACAGGGGAAGATAAAGTAGAACCTGGAGATGTCGCCAGACTGGACTTCGAATGTTGCTGCCATCATGGCGATATGCTTTGTCTTCTGGTTGGTCTCACGCTCATGCATCTTCCTGATCTTGTTGAGCCGGCCTAGGGCATCTGACTCTCCTTCGAAGGATTCACGGTCGGGGCTGTCCAGCCTCTTTATTGCGAAGAGTCGTTTCCTTGGGCCCGTCTGGAGCTGTAGTTAGCATGGCTGGCAGACCATTTTCGATGCAATAATCCAATTACCTGGCGGGTCCTGAGGCTGCCATGAACTTCAGGCAGTTCCACCTTGACCACAGTCCCCGATGCTCCCCGAGCTTCTTTTTCACCCAGTGGGAGGAAAGGAGGAGCAACTTTCTTGGGGAAGATGTAGTGCCGAAAGTCATCGTTATCTGTTTTGAAGAATGGCGTGCACAGCTCCCATTGAATTCGTGCAAAGTATTTGATGTGTTCCTGGTCCCAGTCCTCAAAGCACGCATGTGGTCGGCCTCTCTCATCAACAAGCTGGACACGATTCTCGGAGTCTTTGGTCTGTCGAAGAGGGAGAAGACTGTCATGTAACTTCTCCTCTACGAAGCGCCTTATTTGTCTGTGTTTTTGTACGCGTATCAGTAGGGCCAGGATTTTCCGATATGACTTGAAGCCAGTGTCATTCTTTGAACGTGGCATGCCGCAAATTTGGGACGCCAGGCAGTCCTTATCCTCGTCTTTGCTGGGGATTGAATCGAGATCACATTCGTCCAGTATCGACCTCACTCTCGGTTCTATCATGTAGCGCCATAATTTAACGTCGGAGACGAATTCTTCAGTACAAGACGAAAAGAAATCTGATTCGTAGCGAGGATGTGTTGTCAGTGTCGCCAATTCATTTCTCACATCCTCTAGCTTGACGGCTTCGCGCTCTGCAGGCGGCTCAGACTTGCTCGGTAGCACATGCTCGAATTCTTCCTTTGTCTCATGCTTCTTGCCTTCGGGGGCCAAGGTCGGTTGAGGTCGCTTTGCCTCGATTTCTACATCTCTTGTTAGCTTGAATCTCTATTCAAAGAAAACAGAAACGTGATGCCGTACCTCCAAGAACTGGATCCGTGGTGTTGCTCTCGTGGGTATCGATGCCGAAATGCGAGCCTACCAAAGAAGCGACAAAGCCTTCACCTTCACGATTCACCGATATATGCTCGGGGCCGAAAGTTTGAGCCAAATATTCAAGCATGAACCTCCTGTATATTTCAGGCTTGGTGTCAGCACCAAGCCCAGAGCGCAGTGTTCTGGTTCCCTGCCCCGTCTGCTGAATCGGGAGGTCATTCACGGCTTCTCCTCGAATGACATCCAAGTGGGGAACTCCCTCCGGCCGTTTCCTAGAAGGCAACATAAGTAACTCCTGGGGGTTACTCGAGCTGCGCTGGCGAGACATGGGGGATGAGTCGGTGTCTGTTTCAGGCTAAGGTGGTGGTAATGACGCTCTGAAATCTTGAGGATCTGCCATAAGTGGTGGACTACAAGATGATGGTTGAAGAAGTGATGGAAAACGCCTAAAAGAATCATTCGATTCCAGACAGAACAAAGGAAGACAAAGGAAGACAAAGGAAGACAAAGATTTTGGACACGCAAAGGTAGACAATCAACGGGTTCAGGCGCTGGCTTTGTTGCCGCCAGAAAGCCTCGCCACCAAAGTCAGCCCAGCTCGCAAAGTAGAAGTACAAAGTCAGGCTGCCTCCTCAGCCAGCCTTGCTCAACCCTCCCCCATGACCAAAACGCCCAATTTACAAGACAATGTCTCATCCTGAAGGCACCCGCCCACGCATTCAATCCCGAGCCTTACTCCGTACAGGTGGGTACATATTGTGCCCGCAACAAGACGAAAACCGCGTATCAATCAAAAGGTTCAATCTTGTCGTAACTCGTAAACGCGTAGCACCGTTATCAAATTCGGCAACCTTCTAATTCATGCTTTGGAAGCTATCAGTATACGTGCTGAAACATTCAAGAGTCCGATACCTACAGTCGTCAATTGACGAGGAGCCCAGATGCGATAGATGTCGTCTTCCATCTTAAGGTGAAAAGAGCCATGGAATCTCTTATCCAAGAGATCGCATAGGGCCCATCCATTGATCCTCTGACTGGGTATAACCTGAGTCTCTTGATCGTGTTCTGGTGTGAACCGTGGCTGAGGTTGATGATGGGCCATAGCTGGAAAGATCAAGGCTAGCAAACCGATACAGGCTCGGCGCCAACCACTGTGGTCGCTTGAGCGCATTATTGGAAGGCAACACTGGAAATCATGGTTAAAGAGAAGACAGTTTTTGAGAAAGTGCGATGGCCATGTTCGAAAGGCTTTATACAAAGGCCTCAGGATCTTACCATTGCTCTTTGGTATGTGCTGATGCTAGAGCGGAAATCTGACGAGGCAATCGTTTGCCTTGATGTTACACTCACGGGAGCGTCCAAACAGATGAGCAGGGCGTGTGACTAAATCCGGCAAAGCCCAGTTGCCTCTGCCGCTTTTATATGGCTTACGACAAGACAAGCACAAGGCAACAATCACTGGTTTCGCTGGCCAACCACGTCAGCTCATCATGGATACACAATCGTGAATCACTCCTGGGGCTGAGAGCATGGCATGACTAGGTGCCTAATTGCGAACCATAGGCCCAAAACAGCCCACGAAGGACCGTAAGCTGTAAGTCAAGACAGTTGGTCAAGTTGAGCCGCCTCGCGTAACAGTCTTTGGCTCCGAGACGAGCGTCTGTCACGGAATGATTACGGTACATGCAGTATGGGAAAATCCACCTCACTCTTGAGGTTACCTACAGCCCAACTTCTTGAGGCTCGCTTCACGGTATTTTCCAGACTTCTAGGGTGGATCCCGTGTTTTCTCTAGAGCTGTGCAATTGACAACTTATGACTGCGGAGTTCCCCAAGGCTTCCAAAGCAGCAATGGCGACAGCGACAGCGACGCAGCCGTTGACACACTCTGGGAGAAAGCTCCGTCTTGAGCGTGATTAAGACATGCTCGAGAAAGCTAGGGAAGCGTTCGCAAGTGTCTTGATAAATTCGCGAGGATTCACGCCCGTCGAGCACTCGCTGAAGACGAGACTGCAGTGGAAAATGGACAAGATCCGAACCTGGTGAAGTCTGGGAACGACTCCCGATGACAGCCCTGCTCTGGATTTGAGCTATTGTGCGACAAAGACAACTGCCGGTTTGTTGTATACAAGTCGCGAGAATCCTACCAGGGGTCGCTTGAAATGAAGGGAAAGTGGATGAGGGTCTTCAATTAAATAGATCAACATGTTTCATGCTGAGGAAATACATGTTTCGCGGGTGGGCGCAACCAATGCCGCATCGACGTGGAATTGCAAAGCAAAGCTGCATGCTCAGACAACTGGAGAAGCAGACCTTTAAGATATGATCACGAAACTGAGTCCTCATTAAACCATTACCGGGATCATACTGATCGCGATCGCGGCCACGCACGCCGACCTTGGAGTTTTGTGGCGCGAGCGAGGTTCGCCTGAATACATCCCGTCCTGGTATGTTTTGGAAGATCAAGGTGGTTTCAATGGCCATGTCGTCCAAATTATTTTTGAGCTGAAAGATCGCTACGGGGTCTTGTAAAATCCATTCAGGAAATAAATGAGCTGGTACTTACCTATATAGTATACGTAGATCTGGCACTTGTTTCGTCGCAGGACGATGCGTCTTCCTTGCCTATGCCAGAACTCGCAACTTCAAGACGGATGATGGAGAGATAGCCTCATCATGATGTGATCCCCTCGAGATAAAACGGCCTCACTCTTGGCGTTTCTGTGGAGCCGGATCGGCAACGATACTTTGTTTGTTTCAGACTCAAAGACTCGCTCTGAATAAACAAGACAGGCTGACGAATATATAATAATTCGGCGACAACTGCCGTAACAGCTCCATTGAAAACCGGCCCGTTCGGAAGACCAACCATCCCAGCTACGTACTGGGGCAATGCGACTCTACGAGAGACAGATCGACTTCGATGGCCATCAATATGTTTCCCAATGTCAAACCATAGTCGACCAGGATCTCTCAAACGCATTTTCAGTTGACAATTTTCCGGATTCAGTTTGATTCGCCTCAGGTTGACGGGCGAAAAACTGGTGATACCAACTCGCGCGAACAGCGTCACTCAACAATGAGACGACCACAAACTGACCAACACTCGATCTCATCGTTCTCTGGCGAAATGGATCGAGCCACGGACGGAGTTGAGTTCCTAGTTCGTCTGGGGCCACCGTTTTCCGTCACATTGATCCTGGCTCGGCCGGGAGCCATGCGCCTGTTAGGACTCGCGATCCCTGCTACAGACCCAGTTTGACAGCGACTTGAAATTGGAGGGATCATTCACCTGTATCAGCCCTACCAAAATGGCCTCAGAGTTTACACTTTACGGCGATAGAGCCCCCTTCTTGGATGCAGGAGCGAGATTGGCGCCTGAGCCGGGGTCCGAGGAACGTGCTCATGAAAAAGCTTCAAGAAGAAGCCGTCCGCATCCTCCTCTCGAATTTTCCTCCATCCCAGTGTTATTCTAGTCTTTCATTCACCAGTCGCTCTTTTGACATTACGAGTCGAGACTCTAGACGTTCTCTCGGCCCAGACATTCTTTTTCTCATTGTACCATCTTCTTGTACTTTCCATCACCACTTCCACTGCTACCTTGAATCCTTGGCCAGTACCAGGATCAATCAGTAAACCCCCAGGACCTGAAACTTGATCACCATGAAGTTCCTCCTCCCCCTTCTCCTCGCTGCCCCGGCTGTTATGGGCCGCCGAGCCTGCAAGGTTCGACACCCGCACCCTTCCAAGGCCATCTCCGTGAGCACCAGCGCCGTGCCCGATGCCATCATCTCCCAAGTTCCCCAGCTCGGAGTCGGCAAGCCTTCTCCCGATGAGGAAGTGAGCTCTGCCCTCTCCCAGGCTGCTCCCCAGACAACCCTCGTCACTTCCGTGGCCCCTACTGCTCCCGTCGCAAGCCCCGAGACCAAGCCGAAGCCGAAGCCCGAGTCTGGTTCCGGCTCCGGTGCTAAGCCGGCCAAGTCCACCGGATCTACGGATCTCGGTGGTACGTCCGCGTCCGGCTCCTCGACCTTCTACGGTGGCAACCTCAAGGGCGGAAACTGCATGTTCACGGCCTACACTCTCCCCGCTGGCATTTTGGGAACTGCTTTCTCCGGCGAGGCTTGGAACAATGGGGCCAACTGTGGTGCCTGTATTGAGGTCACCGGCCCCAGCGGCACCATCACTGCCATGGTAAGGACAAGTCCGAATACTTGACCAGCTCGCACGCTAACTCCATCTTAGATCGTTGACAAGTGCCCCGAGTGCAAACCGGCCAACCTTGACTTGTTCCCCGACGCGTTCAAGGCTGTCGGCGGCACCGATGGGATTGTCAAGACGTCTTACAAATTCGTCACATGCGGCATCACATCTCCTTTGGTGCTTCACAACAAGGAGGGCACTTCCAAGCATTGGTTTTCGATCCAGGTTGTCAACGCCAACGAGCCCGTCGCAACCGTTGAGGTTAGCACCGACGGCGGCAGCACCTGGCAGAAGACCGAGCGCAAGGACTACAACTTCTTCGAGAACCCAAGCGGCTTCGGCACCGACTCTGTCGACGTCAAGGTCACCAGCAAATCGGGCAAGACCGTCTCCGTCAGCGGCGTCGGTGTCGAGGCCAACGCTGAGTTCAAGGCTAAGTCCAACTTCTAAAGTCGTAAAAGTAGCTTCAGGGATGACTTGCTAGGATTTGAGTGGCATGGAGTTCAATGTGCAAAAGGAGTCGAGTAGCTGGCTGCTTCTACTTTGGTATGTCTTGTTGCGTTTGTACGTTTAGCACTGAATGACTATGCCGCCAATTGCTGGCGGGCGTTCCAGCGTGTGATTTTTATCTTCATGTATAAATTTGACGGGAGTTTGTTGCTCCAGAGTGTTGTGCTAGCTCGTGATGTGTGTTTAAGTGCCCCATGATAAGCGACGATGTACAAGTGAAGCTGAATCTGACTTCAAACAGCTGCTATACATAAGAACAGGACGAAAGACTCCAGCATATTCCAAGATCTAGTCTCGCTGTGGTCATTGCACTATATGCTAAGTCTCCCCCGTCCAAGGAGAAACTAGACCGGCTGGGATTTCCATCTACCCACTACATGAGATACTCTTGTCCCGTCAATATAAGAGCTGGAGGACTTGCCGGGCTTCCATTTCATCACTCTCGCCCACAGTGCTGCCGTCGCCATCACCATCCGCTTCGGCGGCTTCACTAGGCTTGGTCTTAGGTTCGATGATATCGACGAGTCCAGGTGTATTAGACTAAGTTTAGTATCTCCGTATCATAAACTCAGGAACTCGGTAGGAAATTTTCCCAAGGAAGGCTCTTGGTTCAATCTCTCGAAGTGCCGCATTCTCAACCACGGCGCGGGAAGACTCGGGGTTGTGGGCGCACCACAGGCGAGGCAACAAGGGATTTTTGTGTCTCTCCGGTTCAAGTATTTCGATTTAGGAAGCCTTTTAGGATACCCGAGCCAGCTGTTCTGACAACGATTTTGGGGTTTGTATCGCGGATGTAGACCGTTGCTGGTGTCGCCTATCATCCGTTGCGGGCATTGTCATTCTGGTGGCATTTTGGGCTTCACTTCCTGTTGCCTTCTATTCTGTCACACGCTTCTTGATGCCGTTGCCCTGCCGTCACTTGCGTTCACCGGCAAACCTAGACATGAATACAAATCAGAGGGCGTTTATTCCCTTATGAGTTCCCATCAGAAATATGTGGGAGAGTCTTTCCATTCACTTCTCGGCATACGTTTACCCTCCCTTCCCTTCGTATACTCTCCGCTAACGCAGACTGGAACTCAACACTTCTCCTCCTTCTCCGAAGTTTATCACTCGTGTCTTGGCATGTAAATACAAGAGTCAACCTTACTGCAGCCTATTTCCTTTCTGTCAGATGCGAATTACTGCGGCGGCGAACTCACGCTTCTTGCATCAAGGTACAAAAAAGGCGAGAGGATATAAGAACGAGCGAGGGGTAAAATACAACAGGGGGAGTCAGCCGTTTAGTATTTGCTGGCTGCTACTTAGAGAATCTGTACTTGAGATGGGCCGAGAGTGGGCTTCTTGAGTCCCTTTTGTGCTGCGGTACAGAAGCTTGAGGAGGGCTGCGGGACTCGAGAGCTGCGACACGCCTAGTAGAGGCCAAACTGGAAACGACTACATCAGAATCATATCACGGCTGCCACCTAGACATACTCCTGGTGGAAACCCTCTGGAGCAATCGATTTAGAACTCTTTTTAGGGACCGAGAGAGGTTGCTCTGGAAGAGCTCCTGGGCACGACTTATCGACAAGCCCTGGCATGACCTGGGAGGAGCTCTAGCTCATTAAGAAGGAGGAAAACCCGACAGTACTCACAAACACGACCTACTGGCGAACGGTAGCACAAACTGGGGAGAACTCTACTTCTCGATGCACTGGAGCAGTCAGCTCGCTCAGTATGCCTTCGATTTCTACTAAGGTTGATCGGTCGTTGTCGACAGTCCACGTACTTGGTCAAAAGCTTACATCAGCCCCAGGCCGAGCGAAAGGTTCACAGTTTGCTCACGAACATGTTAAGTACAGCAACACCTGGATACCTTCCCACGCGATCGACATGTTCCTGTTACCTTGTCTGCTGTAGAGTAGATGACGAGAAATGATTAAGTGCAAGAAGAGAATTACCTTAGTTAGGTGTAATCTAAGGGCTTCTTATAAACCTTGAATAAAAATCATGCTCGGGTATTGAGTACTATATAATTCTTTGGATGAGATGTGCTGATAAGTGACGCAGGGAGGCGGCTATTGAGATGTTTTAGCTGCAACGGTCGGCTTAGAAACTTGCACGGAATCGGCATGAATGCATCCTTGATGAGGGACAAATCTCAAACCGTCAGATCTCGAAAGCGTTTGTCACCTTGCAACGAATGTTACTTGCGAAGGAGTGCTGAGGCTTCTACATAACCTAGAGTGAGCCAGTGAGTGATACGACTGCATAAAAGCCAACCTCGGGGGGGTTGTCGCGAGTAATAAGTCACCTCATCATGGGTTTCCTTGTGAGAGTATCTGTGATCAACGCCGACACTGCCAAATACAAGCAAGGAGTTGGGCTAGAATGGTGTGAACATGCTGACTTGTTACCGAGAGTAGACACTGGGTCGGCTCCTCCCGATTGCGACCCCGATGTGAAAGCTCCGAGAGCTCGATTACCAGGATCTGAGACCTAAATGCCTCGACTTTGACATCAGAGGCCTTGACTGTCAATCATACTAAAAGGCGCCTTTGGATTGCAATCAGACTCTCTGTTTAACCCCAAACCCACAGTCCCAATGAAGCAAGGAAACCCGTAGCAGCCCGACGATAACCATCTCTCTCGGCCGAGGAAGCGAGTTTCTTCGCCGGAGATGACCAGGGCTTGTTGTTGGTGAGTGTCACCCCGCTGTATCTGATTACCATGAGGTCATTGAGGCCCAGGCAAGTAAGCCGCCAAGCCGGAAGATTTTCCAAGAGAGGCTCTGCGGCCTAAAAAGCCTTGTTCTCTATGATTGGGTGGACCGACCACCGTTGACCAGGGCCGTGGACAAGCCTAGTTTGGCAGTGATCGCTGCAGTTCGTTGAAGGATTCTTGGCTACGTACCATGATAATGTCGGAATCAGGGTTTACCAGGAGAGAATCCTGCTGGCTTTACTCAGCATTCATCTTGGAGCCAGTGGCTTGTCGAATGTCTCACGTGGGCCTCTTGTCGATGCTGAATGGGGTGGCGCTTCTGAACCGCAAAACACTCGTGATTCAAGGTCTGCAATTCTCAGATGCTAACAAGATGCGCAAATGGGCCGACAGGGCAATTCAAACCATGCTATGAACCGGCTAGACGGGACGAGACCCAGCGACAACTGGGTCAGTTCACTGTGGTCGCCTTGGCTAAGAAGCGAATTAGATGTGCCATCCTGGTATAGCTTAGTCAGAGCCTGGATGCTCGGCATGAAGCCGAACGTGTTGGACCTGGCGTTGCAGTCTTGAGCCAAGCGGAGGCCTTGAGATCACGCGGCGCATTCGCTCAAGCTTCTCTGGCAATGTTATCCAAGTCATTGAAACGTTGTAACGAGATGACAAGTTCGCCACTTGACCAGGGCCCCCGTTGGTGTTGATGCGCAAAGAACCAACAACGACGTTGAACTTCACCCCTTGGCTGACATGCCACAGACAAATACTGTCTGTAATCATTTATTCAAACTACGCACGCACAGACACAGACACAGACACAGACACAGACGAAGCTTTTGCGCCAAGAAGATGAAGTCTAGTCTTGGCTTCGGAATGAGAATAGCCGCCCCCATCGGATCCCATTACCACCCATCCAAGCTCGATTTGATACGAAAAGGTAATAAGAAAGTTAATACTATTCAACTCCATGTTGTCTCCCCCGGAGCCGCTTTACCCCGAATGTTTCCGTTTTCACCACCTTGGGGAATTGGGGAAGAGGGGGAGGCGCTTGGCGAAACCCTCGGCCCTTTCCCCACAGCAACACGCGACGAGTGCAGTCGACGCCGCTGATGACGTAGGCAAGACACGGTCGTTGAAACTCTTACGATCCAAAGAGAGTCGGGGTTTGGCTTCAACCGAAATTCAGCCCCTGAAGGCGATGCGTAACCGACCCAGACGCGGTCCTAGAGCCATGGTAACTGTGAAGAATCGGACCAAAAATCATGATGCTCGGCATGAAAACTCCAGATGAGAGGGCTCGTCACTCAGCAGGGATCCTGCTTGCTTGAGATGTGATACTGTGGAGCCCGTTGTTGTTGCATTCCGGGATGAGGATCGTTGACGCGGTGGACACTCTTACAAAGAAGAGGGACAGGCACTGTGCGACGATCATGGCCACCCCCAAGAAGAACATAGCAATGCGATGCGCTCCAATCGTTGGCTCGTAACCGCCTCCTTCTCAAGCGCGATGCTTCGAGAGAGCTTCGAGAATCAAACCGGACACTCGGAGGCGTTGCGATTCCCGGCACACGGCAACGTCGGCTGTGCCTTTCGCCTGGGCGGCTCCGTTGGAGGGATCCTGTCTTGCCCGCTTCGAGGTGACGCTGCATGAAACAGGGTGCCCTGTCCTTCACTGACAGTACTGTACGGATAGGTAGTTTATTACGTCCGGATTTACTCTCACCGGATCCCCATCGCCCAATTCGTTGCTCACCTGGAAGTCTTACAGCTCACCCGTGGGCTGACCGGGCTTGGCCGTTGACTATTCTGCAACGGAGGTCACAGAATGCACTGACTCGTTGCCTTACTCTAGTTGGCTGTAGAGGAGATCAGCTTCCAGAATAACTACTGCCTTCCATCGTCCCTGCGGGGAGTACTGTACATATCCGCACAAGACGGCTCACCCGGAATACCCTCCCCGGTGGTAGCACTCACGGCTCGGCACCATCTTGGTCGTCCTGTTGGTTCGACACAGACCATGAGGCTCACCGGTGAAGTGAACCCAACGCCGACGCCCAGTGGGAAACCCAAACACGCCATGCCCACACCCACGCGCCTACTGTACAGTACCTACTACGTAGTGGAAACGGACGCCATCTAAGTGTGGAAACTCAGGAGGGCGATCCTGGGGCCCCATCATCCCCGTACGGTGCCCCAGCTCTTTAAAAACCTTGTGGATGACGTTTGAGGTGAGCTCGACGGTCCCATTGAACGCTTCGATATTATACGTGCGCTTCTACGACAGGCTCCACGCGACCCGCGCAAACTGGGCGACCCTTGAAGCAGTCGGGATGCCTCTAAGTGTTTATAAAGAACCAAGAGACGCGACGAGAATCGGTGATTTTGGGACGGATCAGCATCAATTCATCCTTTTCTTTGATTGAGTCTTGAGTCTCCAGTCACAGAGACCAATCTTCACCATGTATCGGATCTGGAACATCTACGGTGAGATAGCCTCCACTCCGAACCTCGTCTCGGTCAGCTTGACTAACACGCTCGCGCAGCGCTTGCCGCCATTGGCACCATTGGCGGCATGCTCTTCGGTTTCGATATCAGTTCCATGAGCGCATGGATTGGTTCGAAGCAGTATCTCGAGTACTTCAACCACCCTAAGTCGACCGCGCAGGGCGGAATCACCGCCTCCATGTCGGGCGGTTCCTTCGTCGGCGCCTTGACCGCCGGTTACCTTGCTGATCGACTCGGCCGGCGACATGCGCTCATGGTCGCCTGCGGTTTCTGGATCGTCGGTGCTGTCCTTCAGTGCTCTGCCCAGAACGTTGCCCACCTTGTCGTCGGTCGCATTGTCAGCGGTGTTGCGGTCGGCATCACCAGCTCGCAGGTTCTCGTGTACCTTGCCGAGCTTGCTCCCTCCAACATCCGCGGTCGTGTCGTCGGTATCCAACAGTGGTCGATTGAATGGGGTAAGTTTGTGACCTTGTCCTAGCCCGCACAAGAATCATCGTGACTAACCGTGCAAGGTATCCTTATCATGTACTTGATCTCGTACGGCTGCTCCACTCGCGTTGCTGGTCCCCAGGCCTTCCGCATTGCCTGGGGAGTCCAAGCCATCCCCGGCTTCATCCTGTTCGTGGGCCTCTTCTTCTTCCCGGAATCGCCCCGATGGCTCGCCCAGCACGACCGCTGGGAGGAGGCACACTTCAACCTGGCTCATCTTCACGCCGGGGGTGACATGGATAGTCCCGTCGTTCTGGCTGAGTTGGACGAAGTCAGGGAGGCTGTCCGAATCGCCCGTGAGTCCAAGGACATTGGCTACCTCGGCCTCTTCGCCCCTGGCGTTTGGAAGCGCACCGTGGTTGGTGTCAGTGTGCAGGTTTGGCAACAGCTGCTGTAAGTTGGTCCCTGTCGCGGGTTGTGGTGAGAGATGAGGTGCTAACTCGGAGTTCAGTGGTGGCAACGTTATGCTCTACTACCTCATCTACATCTTCAACATGGCTGGCATGGTAAGTCGCGGCCTGGGAGACCCATCAAAGAATCGTGGGATGAACAGCTAGCTAACCCTACGAAACAGAAAGGCAACGTTGCCCTGAAGTCTTCGATCATTCAATATGTCATCTTCCTTGTGACTACTGGTCTCGTACTTCCCTTCATCGACCGCCTTGGCCGCAGATGGATGCTCATCATTGGTGCAATGATCTGCGCGATCCTTCATTTTACTAGCGGAGCTGTCATGGCCGTCCATGGTTACCCTGTCGATAGCGTTGATGGTAAGTTCACCGTGCATTCTCCAAACTACTGGTGTTGGGTGACTGACTTCGTATCAAGGCAACGAGATCCTGAAGTGGGCTATCAAGGGCGCGCCTGCCAAGGCTGTTATCGCTCTGGCCTACATCTTTGTCGGAGTTTATGGTCTCACCTGGGCACCCGTTGCCTGGATCTACGCCAGTGAAGTCTTCCCTCTCAAGTACCGTGCCAAGGGTGTCGGTCTCGCCGCTGCTGGCAACTGGGCGTGAGTCAACTCCACCCCAAGTCCATCCATGTATACATGGTGCTGACATGGTTCAACAGCTTCAACCTCGCTCTCGCCTTCTTCGTCCCCCCGTCCTTCACCAACATCAAGTGGCAGACGTACATGATATTCGGCACCTTCTGCGTCGCCATGACCATCCACGCCTTCTTCGCCTATCCCGAGACGTCGCGCAAGACCCTGGAGGAGGTTGAATTCATGTTTGATGCAAACGTCCCGGCTTGGCGCAGCACCAAGGTCAGCGGAGGCTTCGATGAGAAGATTGAGGAGGCGAAGCGCACTGGTGGTCTTAAGGCCAAAGAGCTTGAGGATGAGAAGACGGCTCATAACGAGACCGTGTAAGGTCGGCAGCGTTTGATGTCGTGTTTGGTAGCTTGTACGATGCAAATAGCAAGCTTTTAAGATTCCTGTTATTGCATGAAGATTGATTAACAATCTGTCCAGATGAGTCATGTGCTGCTTTGACTTTAGCAAACGTGCATTGCGGCTGTCAACCTAAACCTGAAGCATGTTGCACCTCAGCATCCATCTCCCTTGCCCCCAATACTCACGCCCTGTTTGTTGACTTCGATTATAGGGGTTTCTGGCTGCTGAAAGCCCGTCCTTTTAAGACCCTCCCGTGTTTGTGCTGTGGATAGCCATCATCGGGGGCATCACCTTGGGTCAGCTGCTGACAGCTGGTTGCAGTGACAAGAGCTTTTCTACTCTATCTGCATTCTACTGCGTCATATTCTGAGTGAAGGCCTCGCAATCACTGGCAGCATCTGCAATCACGTGAGTGCATCAAGAAACTTCCAGGTTCCACACAAATGAATGCATCGTGCAACTCTTCACCGTCAAGCGAACATCCTCCTCCTTCACCTCTCTTCTTCTCTTCCACTTATTCCCTTCGACTCTTAACTCACGCACATCGAGCCTCAGCATCCTCCGGCCCTACCTACCATCACCATCATCGCACCTCAGTTATCTTCTGCCAAACTTACTGCCGCGGCGCATTTACGCATCTTGTCTTGAGGTATAAACTAACTGCCTCCCTATCTGGTTTTCAACTAACTTTTTTTCCTAGTGACCCACGACCTCTCGCAAAAGCCACCTTTATCGGCACAGCACCACCCCAAAATGCCGTTCCCTAAGTCCGACCAACAGCTGCAGAAAGAGTTCTCACAGGAGGATTGGGAGTTTGTCCGCTGGTACGAGAAGAACGAGAGAGATCTCAGTGCAATTGAAGGCATCAGGGCACGAAGGGAATTCATGAAGAAGCACTTTCCAGACCCCGAAAAGCAGAAGCGGTATCGAGCTTGGGCTATGAGATGGCTAGGACGAGACATCGCGAGACGCATCTACAACATGTCACCCAGAGAGTTCCTCGACATTTTCCTTAATACTAACTTCCTGGATAAGGGATCGGTCAGTCACCTCAGCTACACCTTCGAGCTTTGCAATACGCCCACCATTCTCCTAGGCGAAACCAAGTTTGACGGGTCCTACACCGGCTACCGCGTCAGGCTAGGCAACAGATACCTCTGGCCGGACAAGCAAAAGCCCGGGGAGGGCCTGACGGACCAAAGCATACTGGCTATCAATCTGAACGTCGAGGTCAACTCTAATGGCAGCTCAGAGAAGACCGAAGATGTAGGCGATGCTCTACGAAAGAAGCGCCGCCATGAGAGCAGCTCGGGAGACTCAGTCGAGTCAGCCCAGTCTGACGATGTCGGGAGCCACAACCATTTCGTCTTTGCTCAGCTGGGTGCGCTGTACTCTTATGTCGACAACTGGCAGGAAGCACGTGACGGGGATCGCAACACCATCCTCGGGGGCACGTGGAGGGAGACAGGCTATGGGGTTGTCGTGCAACTTGACAGCAAGGGCAAGCCTGGAGCCGTATGGATCATCTACAATTGCTGGAAAACCGTGAAGGGACAGGCCGACAAGGAGAATGTGTCTCTAAGCGAAATGGAGATACGTCGCTTTCCCCATTGGAAATACGCGGGGCGCTTGAACAAAAGTGGCGATGGAGAATCCTACAGGGTCTATGTCGCCAAGATTGCCGAGAGTCTTGGTGAGCTTGGAGACTTCGCCGGGAACCACAAGAAAGGATTCAACATCAAGGTTGAGTCTAAAGTCGCGCGCCAGGTTGTCCGGGCTAAACAAATGACGGTTCCAACCGTGGGTACTGTCTTGGTCCCACAGCTGGTGTCCTTGAAGGACACCCGACGCCTCGGATAATGACAGCATCTCAGTTGTTTCCAGTAAGTCTCCAGGCAAGTATACCGCTTATCACCGCCAGTACTGACAATATCAAAAGCCGACGTACGTCCTGTCTTTCGGAACTAATGCTACGACGCCCGTGATCGATCGCAGAGTTTGGTACCCAAGCAACACAGGGGAGATATAGGGACGGCGCGACAGGGGATGGAAGGATGGGCTCATGGAGGAAACAAAGGACCTGATTTTGGAGCGATAGATGCTGGCACGACTGTCACACCTGGAAAAGAATTAAAGTCATTTAGCTTTAACGTACTTAATAAGCGAGTTAAACAGATAAGCGAATTAAATAAAAATCCCTTAACCTATAATCTTTCTATTTAATTAATTAATTATTAACCACATAAGATACTATAGTTAAATAATAAAGCTAGAATCCTTCTAGCCCTTTAAGCCTATTAAAATAACCTAAAACTTAGTCTCTAACGCGCTATAAAGCTCTATTAAGTTAATTATACTACTCTCTTCTACTAACACAATAGTATATAAGCTCGAGCTAGTACTATCCCTAACTTACGCAAACTATCTAATCTAGAGGAGTAGATTATTATTTAGTTTATTCTAGACCTAGATTTGCAAGGATTTCCCCCGCGACTATATAGTATTAAAGAAATAGCTAA